>PVKB01005010.1:0-114734 GCA_004027205.1 Ctenodactylus gundi | reverse complement strand
GAGAGAGAGAGAGAGAGAGAGAGAGAGAGAGAGAGAGAGAGAGAGTGAGTCTTGGTCTCAGTAGAGAGAAACAAACATAAGTTGAAGATAAAATTGAACATTTAAATCTGTTTACTGATAAAAAAAAATTGTAATAAAAACTTCAGGACTGACCTAATAGTTGTAATGAGTCTTTCAGTCCACATACTAAGGACCTTTGTTTAGACTGGGAAGTGGTTACCAAGGCTACATAACATATTAATTCTTATCAACCATTAACTCTCACTCGTGATGAGAAGTAGTTCATAGGCCAAATGGTGACAGACAAGGCCCTGGGGAGTGCAGCATAGACTGGGGATTCTGACTGAGAGCAGAAGGTGGAACATGGTGACACCCCCTCTATGGACAGGCCATGAGCGCTCCTTTAACCCTCATCATTGTCCCTTATCTCCATTTTATGGACTTAGAAACAGGCTCACCAGTTCAAGAGGAATCTAGGTGAAGGCATCGCCACCTGCCCCCACTCCCACTCCAGGGCCCAGGGGTCTGCAGAGACCCTCCTTCCCTCATTCACTTCTGCAATAACTTTGCTTGAAACATTCTCCTGCCAGGCTTATGTAAGCTCTCTGTGAACACCACAGCCAATAAGAAGCTTTTAAATTTCAAACAGAATCCTTAGTTACTTTTCGTCACTATGACTCAATCCCTAACATCCACAATTTAAGGGAAGAAAGATTTATTTAGCTCACAGTTTCAGAGGCCTCAGTCCATTCTTGGGCAGTTGGCAAACCTAGAAACACATGGTGGCGGCTTAGCTGGATGAAGCCTTTCACAGCATCACAAGCAGGTATTCAAGTGAGGGAGGAAGGACAGAACTAGCAAATACCTTTCCAGGGCATGTCCCAGGGATCCACCCCTCCCAAGTCCAGCCTCAGTGTTCTGCCCCTTCCAAGTCAAGCCCCAGTGCTCCTCCCTTTCTAACGAGGTCCCACTTCTGAACAGCACATGGTTCCATAGCTATTCCACAATATTTAAATACATGAGGCTTGGAGGGGACACTGCAGATCCGAACCACAAGACTTCCTCTTGCCTGAGTAGTTTGTGTCCCACCAAAATCCATCTGTGAAGCCTAATCCTATGGTATTTGGGGTGGGCTTTTGGAAGGTGAAAAGGTCATGAGGACGGAGCTCTCATGAGTGGGCGCCCTTATTAAGGAGACCCAAGAGAGCTGCCTTCCTTCCTAACATGTGAGGAAACACCATCTATGAGCCAGGAAATGGGTTCTCTCCAGACACCAAATCTGCTGGCATCTTTATCCTACTACACCTCAGTCTTTAGAAAGAACTGTGAGAAATAAGTTTCTGTGGTTTATAAGCCACTCAGCTTACAGCATTTCATTATAAGATGCCTCAAAGGACTAAGCTTTGTTCCACATTTCTTACAGAAGAAAATCTACAATAAAAAGTACAGCTAAGTATACCTTGTAGCCACTATACCACTCCCTTCTTTACATACCCCTCAACCTGTTTCCTGGGATGCCCAATCCAAAGCCCCCAAATGGGGCCTTCAGGCCCACAGAAAGACTGCCACCAAATAGAACCCATACCTGCCAAGCCTGCCTCTTGTGAGCCTCTGAAGACTCAGCCTCAGTGTGCTACCTCTCTGACAAGCCTCCCAGATCCCCAAAAGCTCCCTGGAGATGGACCACTCCCTCTCTAGCCCTGCAACTCTCATTTCAGGCTTCCCAGTCTGTCCTCCCACATCCTCGACAGGGCAGGGCCCATGTTGAGTCACTTCTGCCCAGTTCACAGCCTCCAGAACAACTGGCCCGAGGGATGGAGCTGAGGGCTCTGGGCTCAAGGATGAGCCTACCTGTGAGAGAAAGCTAAAGGTAGGCACAGGGAGATACCAAAAAAAGACTGCTTCTGGACAGTGGGCCAGTGATCAAAAGACAACAGGGAAGAGTGGGCTGACTGGCTCCGCAAACAGGGCTGAGCGCAGAGACCCCTGGGCAGATCACAGGAACTCTGAGGAGAAGGCTTGGAGGCACTTTCCACACTACAAACACCTTGGCCCAACGCAGAGAGGTAGCCTGAAGGTAGAATATGAGGCCCCAGCAGGAGGTGGGCATCTGCTCTGTACTCCCCATCCACTGCCCCGTCTCTAGTGTCTCCTAAAATTGTCACGAAAACTGAGTTTTATAATTTCACTCCTGCAGGGTCTCCATGTTCCAACTTAAGAATTCCTGGAAGCCAGGCCCAGTTGCACAGGCTTATAATGCCAGCACCCTGGGAGGCAGACATAGGAAGATGGCAAGCTGAAGCCAGCCTGGGCTTAAGACCCTATCTCAACATCAAAAATTAAAAATGGGCTGGGAAGATAGCTCAGCGCCAAGGCCTTGGGCAGGATACCCAGTACCACCAACACTGAAATCCTACAAAATGCAAGGACCTACTCAACTTTCACAACTCAGAAAGCCATGCTAGGCCAGGCCCAGTGGAGTAGGCCTACAATCCCAGCACTCTGGAAGCCTGAGGCAAGAAGATTGTAAGTTCACAAGTTGGAACCCAGTTTGGGCACCTTAGTGACTTAGGGAGACCCTGCCTCAAAGAAATAGCAAAAGGGGCTGGGAGGCAGCTGAGGGCAAAGGCCCTGAGTTGGATCCCCGGTACCACCCACAAAGCCATGCCTCTTATGAGCTGGTGCACAGTGTGAGCCTGTTTCGTGCAAGCCCTTCTGGCCTCCGTTTCTGAATTTGCAACAGGAGGCAGCACAGACATGATTAACTTTAGTTAATCTAGAGGGTGTGACATGCAGTCCAGTTTTTGAGGCTCTCCAGTTATTTAGGCAGTGACAAATCAGTAACATCACAAGCTGCTGCCTGCTTCCCAGGGTCAATTTTTACAGACAACCAAGGCTTCCTGCATAGAAACAATTGAAAAACAACTGCCCCTTCATTCAACCCATCAAACCACATGAAAGCAAAGGGTCACAGCACTCTCTGAACACACAAAAGAGACCAAACCAGCCCGTCAAACAGAAAGAAGTCTCCACTCAAGCATTTGGCAAGGATACTACTACTTGGTACCAGGTACTGTTCAACAGTTACAAACATTATCACCCATTAGCATTGATCAGGGTGGTGGTTTGGCTCAGTTTCCTGGTCATCCCACCTCTTTTTCTTTTCCTCCTTACAGCCAAGAGCAACAGCGGCCTGCCCCTAGTGTGCTTCTCCTGCTTTTCTTGCTGTGGGGCTCCTGAGTGAGTCTGGATGCTGAGACAGCACCCGTGCTCCGTCAAGGCCTTGGCAACAGCGCTGGGGCTGCGCTGTAGCCACAATCTCCACCCAACAGCCATTAGGACTTTCTTGGCTTGGCTTTCAACTCAAGCTGTTTCAAGCAATGGCCAATTAAAATATGGCTTGCCTCTGTCCTTTCCCCTCACTGTGCATTTGATCACTTTGAAATCCAGAGAAAGTTACATTCAAGTGTTTACCCTAGTGAGCATACAGAGAGATCCCACAGCCACCTTTCTGCACGTTGTTCTCAGCCCTCACAGAGCTGCAACTTCAGGGGTAATCACAGGGGAGAACTCACTGAACTCTGCTGCCAGAAAGCCTCAATTCCTAAGCCAGGCGTGATGGTACATGCCCGTAATCCCAGCACTTGGGAGGCTGAGGCAGGAGGATTGCCATGAGTTCAAGGCTAACCTGCACTACATAGTGAGTTCAGGACCAGTCTAGATTACAGAGCAAGACCGTGCTTCAAATAAATAAATAATTAAACAAAAAACACATACAGAAAGCCTCAATTTTTTATTATTCCTGAATAATCAACAATGTATTAGCTGAGTCACCAGAGTAAGTAACAAATACCTTGAAAAGTTTTCCTTAATCAAAGCTTTATCAAAGACATGTAACTTACCACAAGCCACTCCTGCTGGCTCATCAATTATTATTATGAAAATAATAGTCAAAAAAGACACCATCTAATACCAAGTATCTCTATGTGATGAGAAGACATAAACCTGCATGTAAAAGTATCTTTTAAAATATTTTGTAGCTGGATGTGGTGGTACACACCTGTAATTTCAGCTACTTGCAAGGCTGGAGCAGGAAGATCACAAGTTTCAGGCCAGACAAGGAAACTTAAAATTTTCAAGGGCTGAGATGTTAGCTCAGTGGTAGCCTGCTTTATCACACTTCAGAAGTGCAACCATGTTGATACATGCAGGTCACAGCTCTCCACAGGACTTGGTGTATGGACAGTCCATCTGTGCACCCACCCACTGCTGGACATTAAGGGTGGTTTATGTTGTCGCTACAAACAATGCTGCAAGAAGCACCCAACGCTCCTTATTCAGATCCCCTTGGGGACTGTTCCAAACCCAGTATCTCACAGGAATCATGGCAGGCCAGAGGCATTCCTTTGTTCTTTACTTACAAACCCCCATGTTCTCAGGTTGCAATTAGCAGTCTCAATTTCTCAGAACCCTGTGCAGGACACGGGAGGACACACTCCTCAGCTCTGGCAGATCCGTAAGCAGAAACATATTCCTAAAGCCCACTGCTTTCCTAATATAATGCCTTTCTCCTTCCTGCTGGAATGTGGATGTGAGGGCAGGAGATGGGCAGCCATGGTATAAACTTAAGGAAAAGGCATCACCAAGGAGACCAAAGAATTAGAAAAAATAAAAAGATAAAGAGAGTTGAATTATAGTCAATTGGATTATAGATGGTGTTAACTTCTTCCTACTTTTCAGCACTGTGTGTGGGGGAGGGTGGTGTTGTGTGTATGTTGTATATGTGTTCATAACATTACAAATAAGTTAATCTTAAAATCTCTTAAATCCTATATCCCAAACTGACAGTCTTTTAAAAATACTACTATAAAAAAGCAAATGAATAAAAATACTACTATAATGAGGGTTTTTCCCCCGCAAGTGTCAGTATTCAGAACAACCAAATGGGATAAAATATATATCCAAACACTTATGGGTGCTTGTTAAGGACAGAGTGATGGTGGTGACTGTAAGATATTCAAATTATGTGCCAAGCACTGTTTTAAGTATTCAACAGATGACTTCATTAAGCCTCAGAAGAAAGCATGTGCCATGATTAGCCCCACATTAGGTGAGGAGACTCTTTAAAGAGAAGTTAAACAACATGGCAATCACAAAGTTACTTGGCACAGGACCTGGCCCAGGCAACCCGGCTCCTAGGCCTGAGAGCTCAGCATCACGGGTGCATTGCTGCCTTCAGGTGAATAATGGGCCTATCAAGAGGTCTACCCCCTGGAACCTGTGGATGTGTTACTTTACCAGGCTAAAAGAATTTTGCAGGTATGCTTAAGAATCGCACTATGGGGAGATTATCCTGGATTACCCAGGTAGGACCCACATGATCAAAAGGAGCCCTGTAGGTCTAGGGGTGCAGCTCAGTGGTAAAGCCCTCACCCAGCATGCACAAGACCCAGGGTTCCAATGCCAGCACCACAAACGTGGGAAGCTCCCTAAAATGGAATGAGGATGGTCTCAGCAGCAGCAGGAGACGTGATCATGGAAGTAGAAGCTGGAGTAACTGAAAGGGCCACCAACCGTGGAACACAGGGTCCTCTAGAAGATGGAACAGGCACAGAAATGGGTCCCCAGCCCCGGATCCTCCAGGAGGGGTCTGGCCTGTTACATCTGAATAGAACCCAATGGTTTTAGGCTGCCTTTTAGACTTCAGGCCTCCAGAACTACAAAAGAATAAATAATAATTATTTGAAATCACTAGGTTTGTGGTAGTTTGTTGCAGCAGACATAGGAAACTCATCCTTAGTGGCCCTGCCCAGTACCTGTCCAAAGAGTTCACTTGTCCAAGGGGTGCGGGGGGTGTCCTTCAGACCAGATGGTGAAGGAGCTGCAGAAGGGCCTCAGCAGCGCAGTGGGAGCCACAGACGGGTGTCATCAACACGCAGGCACCTGGCTGTCCCAGCAGAATGTCCTTCTCAGCTACAATGGGTTCCAAAACCCAAGGTGATAATGAGAGTCTGGAGCCGCTTATTAATGGATTTTTCAGTGGATTCATGTTCTAATGGATCCACCCTGATAACGTTTCCACATGTGTGAGAGACAAAAACTTGGCAGGGGAAAAGACAACACCCTCAGAGCTTCCTTCCTGGACTCCTGTCTAAATTGACCAGGCAAGTCCTCCTCCTGGTCCCTTCAGCTGGGCCCCTGCGCCTTCCGACAGCAGATAGCTGACATTTCCTATAGTCTAGCCAACTTCAGACATGCAGAGGGATTATCCTACCATGAGAGGTAGCAGCCCTTTCAAGTATGCTGGTTCTGGCACACACCGTGCAAATTGACGTTCCTCACCTGCCTAGGTAATAGTGCAGTTTGTGCAACCCGAAAAATAAAGGAGACATAGAAAAGGAGTGGCTTTGCAAGATACTTAAAAAAAAAAAAAACATAGGGAGCCAAGCCCTTCCTAAAATGTAGATTATAAAGCCAAAAAGTTAAACCACGTGTTGAAGAAAGAGATGAATCTCATTTCTGCTCGGTATCTTATAATATGTGAGCATGTGAAACACACACACACAGCTTCAGCATTTGGGAGAGGGGATCACCTAGAAATACAGAAATGACAGTGAGCATTTGTCAAGTCCCTTATTGTCATGATTGTAACAATTCTGTATCACAGGTACTAACTAACTGCAAACCACTTTACAAATAAGAAAATTGAGATACAGAGTGTTAGGCAGTGTGGCCCAAACAGTTGTCAATTAGCTAGGAGGCAGAATGAGGGCCCAGGAGGCAACGGGAGCAGAGGGAATGTCAGTGGCCACCCACCTGCCATCTCAGGGCCACCTGCCCACCTCCACACAATCAAATGGGACAACACGAAGAAAAGAAGCATTACCGATGAGAACCACCTTACGCGTGGCAGGGAGATCCCAAAGTAAATCACAGACACACAAGAAAGTCTGCTAAGCAGGTCCGCATTCCGACTCCCCAGGCACCCAGCCGCTGGCGCCCCTAGTGGCTCCATGAAGTCCTTGGCTATTGGTGCCTGGCATTTAAGGGGAAAGGTCCAGAGCTGCACACAGGTTCTTGCCACCTCTGCAAGACTCCCTTCTCTACCATGAACAGGCAGAGATGTCTTCGCAAGGCTCCCAGCCCTGGGCCTGCCCTTTACACCCTCACCCAGGACATAAATGCAAACGTATAAGCCCCAGAACAGGAAAAAACAAAACAAAACTCTCAGATTTCCCATACTTCTGGTGTGCAAAATCTTCTACAGGCATCAATCAGTATTTGTTCTTTCTTTCTTTTTTGTGGTACTGGAGATGGAATCAAAGCCCTTCACAGTGAGATATATTCCCAGTCCATTTTTAAATATTTTGAGATATGGTCTTGTTAAGTTACCAAATTGCCCAGGCTGGGCTCAAACTTGCAATTCTCCTGCCTCAGCCTTCCGGAGTGCTGAGATTACAGGCCACTGGAACCAAGATTAGAAGTATTATTTCTTGTTAGGACTTGTTAGAATGCTGAAACCACATACAAGGAGAGACACATAAATGTATAACACACAGGCTTCAAACCAATAATTTTTATTATTTATTTTTTGTGATACTGAAAATCTAACCCAGAGCCTTTGAACATGGCTCTCTCTCCAGACTTCTTTATCACAATTATTATTATTATTTTAGAAAGGGTCTCATTAAGTCACTAAATTGCCTAGGCTGGGCTCAAACTTGTAATCTTTCTGCTTCAACCTCCCAGAGAACCCAGATTACAGGCATATGTCACCACACCTGGCTCCTTCAAACCAACAATGAACTTAATCTATAACACTTTCCATCAAGGCCAATTATCCTGATAATTATCAATAAAGCCATCCTCCGCACCTGGCACAGAGCTGGCACTTAATAAATATTGGATGAATCCCGAATAAACAGGAATCACTTCTAAGAAAATCTACCCCTTTCCCTGCTCCTCTGAACCACACAAAGCAAGCATGTATATATAGAAACTATCCTGGCCACACATCACAGTAATGTGAGAATGTTAATCAAGAGGCCATGCTGTGTCCACACCTGCTGTGAGTCTCCCAGCTGTTGACGTCGAGGACCAGCAAGGCATCTGTAGAGCCCCACGCCAGCACAGATTTCCCTTGTTCTAGAACAAACCATCCAAGTGGGTAATGGCTTCCCTCAAAGAAACCCCACACCTTTAGCCAATAAACAAGGAACTCATTAGGCAGCGCCGCATCCTCCGTCTCCAGTGTCAACAGCATCATCTGAGCCATCAGAAAAACAGCTCTCAGGAGCCCACATGCTGACAGGCGGCATCCGGCCATGATCAGATTTCTATCAGTAAGGACACATGGCATTTCTTACTGGCTCCAATTCACGACTCCACCCTGCACACCCCCAACAGGCAGCTTTTAGCTTTTAATACTTCCTGAACAATCAGGCTTTTAAGAAAATGCCTGCCTGTCGGTGACACGCACATCGCCAACACAGTATCTAGTTCACGGCACCGGCTGCCCTTGACAGGCCTCCAAACTGCCACCTCTCTCAAGTCCACCTCCTCTCAGGGAGGAACCTGAAAACCCGCCTCCACCTAAGCCTACAAACCTACATCTCATGCAGCCCCTGAATGCCATGAAAATCTTTCTTCTGACTTTCAGAGATCAACCTTTGCTGGCTTTATGGTGTTAGCCTGCTCGGGGCTCTATAATCTCAAGCCCACTGACCTAACATTCTGGTCACTCCAGAAAAACCAAGTTAGAAGTTAAGATAGTGCTTACCCCCATGGGAGGGGTCATCAGGACACCCCAGTGCACTGATCACATGGTGTCTCAATCTGGGTGCTAGCTGCAAAGGCGTGTTTAGTGCGTAAAACCTAAAGACTTGAACGATTATTGGCACACTTTTCTACATGTTATTTTTTATCTATAAAAAGTTAATATAAATAAGTGCTTATTTATGATTTGTTCTAGAACTTAGGGGCTAGGGGCAGGGGCCATAATGCTAAATTTCAGCCACATAAATCACAGACTTTCTTAACACCCTGAAAAACCAGTTGTGCCTGCCATCAACGACACTTGTTTTAAGAAATACTCCCAATAGCCCTGAAGGAAAGGCAGCCACAAAACAGCCACCAGAGCACATGCCTCCTGCTCTGGCTACATTACAACTGATTTTATTTCAGGTTAGGCTTGGCCAAGATGGTTTTTAGCAGAACCTCTTATTTTAAAAACTGATTGATTGACTGCTTACAGGGGATGGGTGCTTTGACTATATAACACATTTTTTCTTGTTTTGTCTTAGAGGTTGTGCCTCATTGTCCCACCCGGCGTTCCACATGTACCTTAACCTTTCCCTCGCTGGCCAGGAATGGGTGAGTTCTGGGAATCTGAACACTCATGAGTCACCTCCCAGAGCCTGACAGCTGCTCCTGGACCTGATCAGTTTCCTTCAAGAACTTGGCCTTGGTGTCTGGAGTTCTCAGTGCAGTGACTTGCAAAACACGAAGTTCTCTCCTTTTTATGGGCACATCGCGCAAGCAAGCGAGAACACAAAGATCAAACCCCTGCCCTTCCCTCCTGCACAAGAGAAAACATTGATTTCTGAGCCCCTGGTCAGGAGTCATTTGGCCAGATCAACCCTCTAGCAAAAAGGAATTTCTCATCACCTTGCTCCAGCAGGGTCGTTTTGCTGGGGCTTGATACCACGGTTCAGGGGCAGCCTGGTCTTTCCCGCCCAAAGCACAAAGCGAAAGTGACCAGGCACTGGCCAGGCATTTGGCATTATGGGAGTAGTCTTAGCTCTACTAAGAGCTCCAAAATATTTTCAGCTGGACAGATTCTTGGGCAGAAAATTCTGCTGAGCCACACTGCATGTACTTTCCAAGAACAAATCAAACTGGAGTAAAATTAAATCCCTTTATTTTTCAGTCTGATTGATCCAAGAAACAGCCTGCCGAGCACAGCCTCTTCTGTGGACGTGGGGGCCTCTCGGGGTCAAGCAGGAATGCACAGTGCTCACACTTCGGGGCTCCATCCTCTGGTGCTCACTCTGTGAGCTCCACAGACAAGTTCGGCCGACCTTGACGCCTGCACTGAAACTCCACTTAACAGCTCTCTTGGCAGCAGATCAAAACACAGGGGGCAGGACTGGAAGAAAAAGACCGTGAGGGGAGCCCCAGCGATGTGCATCCAATCCAGCTCTGGGCTCCAGACTTGAGCAGGGGATCACTTCTCTCCAGCCTCAGTTTCCACATGTAAAAACATCAAGGGCACAAGCACAGCATCTTTCCAGTTTCTTGCAAACTGGAGGTTTTGTTTTTTGGGGGTTTTTTTGTTTGTTTGTTTGTTTGTTTGTTTTTTGCAGGCCTTTATTTTCTATTTATTCATTTATTTTCTACAGGTGTTCTGTGTGCCATCATACCCAACGCATGTGGTGCTGGGGAATTGAACCCAGGGCCCTGCACTTGCCAGGCAAGCACTCTTGACATCTGAACAATGCCTCCATCCCAAACTGGAGGCTTTTAAATTATATCCCCAAGACATGTTTAAATGGATTTTTTCCCCCATCAGTTGCCAACATTTCAAAATCTGGATAGCTGTCATGAGAATTTGGAAATCTGACATTAAGATCTCAATTTCTGGATTTTCTTGGAAAAGCGGCAGATCTGGTGACATCGAGACTGGCACTTCCAATGAGAAGCAGGGACTGGGAAGAGGAACGACAGGTCCCAGATGTCTCTCTCCTCTTTATCACTGGCTGGCCCTGTGAGTATTTAAGTTTGAGATTCCTGTTCATAAATGAGGCTCCACCCCTCGCCCCTCAACACCCTGCTTAAATTTTTCACTTTTCACTTTAGCTGGAACACTCACAGACAAACCCTGAAGTCAAAATATTTCATTTTTAAAAACAGTATTAAACAAACCATTACGCGGGGATCCACCAAGCTAGGGGCCTGTGTTCCAGCTTGTCACCAATTCTAACCATAACCATCCCAGACTCGGAGCTGGTTTTAAAAGTTCCCCGGGCACCTTTGAATCTTTGGGCCTCCTCGTATGATCCCCCGCCCCCTCTCCCCATCCCTCAGCCAAGAACACATTTGGGCGGCAGGACAGTGAAGCCAGGGACGGGGTTTTCTGAAGAGGTGGGAGCCCCATCTGTGTTTTGTCAGCCTGGTGGAGAGGCCGGGGCACAGAGCAACTTTGGGCTTGCCAAGTCACCAGAGATGAAAAAAAAAAAAAAAAAAAAAACTATCCACACTGCAGCCGAAAGCACATGAGGGAGGGAAGGTCCAACAAATGCAGGGTGTGTCTGCGTGGTGGCACGCTGGGGCAGAGGAGGAGACTTCACAGCAAATCTCTGTTCTCAAATCAGCCCCATAACTCCCTCGTAGCAGTAGTAGTGGTAGCAGTAGTAATATTACCAGCAGCAGGGGAACCGCTTAGCGAGCTCTTTCTCTGCCCCACACACTGATGTTAGCATCATCCCAGCTTTAGAGATGAGAAAAATGGCGCAGCCCCTCCATGAACAAAGTCACCCAGCAGGAAGCAGCGGAGCCCAGGCAGCTGTCCCCTAAGCCCAGACTCTGACCTCAGGGCTGTCCGCTGCCCATTCCAACGAGCGGGAGCCAAAGCACATGTGCTCTGATGGCCAGGACTCAGGAAGGAAAGCTCTCATGCACACGCACCTTTATTATTAAAAACCACAGCAGAATTTACTTACACGTCCTCTCCACACTGTGCAGTAACCATGTGCACAGATGCCTAAATACACTGGTTGCTGTGCTGGCTTATACATGCAAATCCACATGTGCTATCCTTTGCACATAATGGGGGAGATGGTAAGATTAACTTTGACCATCTGTGACCTGTACCTTGCTTGCTGGCTTTAGTGTGTAAAACCACTTGCCTTGTCTCCGGCCCTGCTCACAGTCAAGTGCCTGAATCCCCAGAGCCCTTCCTCCCAGGGATCCCAACCATCCGGGACAAAGACCGCAGGGTTCATTAAAGGGCCTCCAGCATAAGGAGAGCTCTCTTGAAGAACAGATATGGGCAGATTTCTAAAATATACTTTACTCCAAGGAAAAGACATTCAGGCCCTCTCTCACTGTTTACTCATAATTTAAACAAACTCCATTAAACTTAAACAGAACATTCAGGAGCACAGCTGATGACAGCAAAAATGTTTTGGAGGGCTGGAAGCATAGCTCAGCAGTTGAAGTGCTCACTTAGCAGGCACAAGGCTCTGAGTTTGATTCCCCAGCACCACATAGGCCAGGCTTGGTGGTACACACCTGTAATTCCAGCACTCGGGAGGCTGAGGCAGGAGCCCAAGGCCAGCCTGGGCTACACAGTGAGTTCTGGACCAGCATAGACTACAGAACAAGACCTTGTCTCAGAAAATATTTTTATAAAGGTTTTGGCATAAGGAAGCAATGGTGCCTGGGACCTATAATCTATGTCAACATGATGGTCTGAGCACACAGGCGAGAACACACATATCGCTTACTTTTTCCTGCACTACAGTTGAACTTGCAGGTCTCCTGTACAGACACACTAACAACAGCAACACAAGTCTGATACTGAGTCCCTTTCACGCCACTGCCCATGTATAGGCACGTGCTGCTTACCAATGGGAGCATGTGCTCAGAAATATATCGCCAGGTGATTTTGCTGTGTTACTGAGTGTACGTACACAAATTAAGATGGCCACCACATCACTACGTTATATAATTGGGTTTGTCTGTGGGGTTTTTGGTACTAGGGATTGAACCAGGACCTTCACATGGAGTGTTTGAAACGTCCTCCCAAGAATTGTATATTGGGGATTATATATGGATTTCAGGTGCTATGAGGAGGTGGGGCCTGGTGGGAAGGAGCTGACCACTAGGGCTTGACCTAGAAGGGTTGGGTCGCTGGGACATGACCTGCAAGAGTATACGGTAGCTCCACCCTTGTTTGCTAGCTTGGCTTCCTGTGGCCATGCCATAAACAGATCATCTCCAGCTAGGCCTCCACCATGTGTTTCCACCATGGCTGGCCACCCATGAATGGCTTGAGACCTTCTGAAACTGTGAGCTAAAATAAACCTTTCCTCACTTACATTGTGGATGTCTGGTATTCTGTCCCAGCAACACATAAGAAACTAAGACAGTGAGCGATATTCAGTCTTTGCTATTGTTGTTGTTGTGTTGAAACAGGGTCTCATTAGGTTGCTAAGTTGCCCAGACTCAGGGTTGAACTTACGATCTTCCTGCCTCAGACCCAGTATGCTGGGATTAAAGGTGTGTGCCACCTTGACCATTTTACTTTCTTTTTTATTTTTAAGTTTATTTATTTATTTTTTTTAGTGACAAGGTCTCACTCTGAACTCATATGTATAGCCCAGGATGGCCCTGGACTTACAGTAACCCTCCTAACTCAGCCTCCCAAGTGCTAGGATCACATGCCCAGCTTTTTAATGTTTCTTATTTTCTTCTTTTTCCCACCATCTTAGGTCATGCATATAATATTACAGGACTACCACTGTAAAAGTGGTTTGTCCATTATGCCATGTGTGACTATCTGTGCCTCCTCTATGGCCTTCCCCTCCCTACGGGACATGCAATAATGCCTGGAGACAGCTCTGTTTCTCACAAGTTGGGAAGAAGTGCTACTTACTACAACCTAGCGGGTAGATGCCAAAGATGCTGC
Source organism: Ctenodactylus gundi (assembly GCA_004027205.1). Lineage (NCBI taxonomy): Eukaryota > Metazoa > Chordata > Mammalia > Rodentia > Ctenodactylidae > Ctenodactylus > Ctenodactylus gundi. The sequence goes on along the minus strand of PVKB01005010.1, from coordinate 101,044 downwards.
CTGACAACCCATAAGATATAGGACGTGTTCCACAGCAAAGAATTCTCCTACCAAAAGCATTAATAACATTGAGGTCAAGAAATTCTCATCTAAATAAACCAAAACAAGGACATGTGTGGATAAGAGATATCAGAAAGAAAGGCGTGTGCACACGATCATTTGTTGCCTGCTGTGTGATCAGAGATATTGGCCTTCTTGCCAGCAGGGGAGATAACCACGCCCAACCCCTTACATCTAGGCTGGGCACTAATGAGACCCTCTTTTTGATAACACTCTGTTAGTGCAGATCCAGGAGAAGCCGCGGGTCTGGTTAGTGGAGGGGTGACGCTTTGAGTGGCCTTCACAGACTGGTCCTAGCTCCAGAGTGGTACCCACTGAGAATACAGACTCCTTCCTAGGGTGCTAAGGGAATATGCATACTGAGGAAATGTGGTGACTGGACATACTGCTGTTTCATGAAGCTGGGACAGGATGGGTGGGGCTGAGCATGTGCTGGGGTCTAACAAACTGGGGCATCAGCTCCATGCCCTGCCTCAAAACCCAGGAACCACAGCCGTTCCAACAACATAGCCACAACAGTAGAAAAGACTGATGTCCGATGAGTACCTACATCTGTGGCTGGCCATCCACTCAGCACCCTCTCAGGTTATCTCATGTAACTCTCACAGCCACCATGAAAGGTACACAGGTTAGTCATCTCCATTTTCCAGTGAATTAAAATGACCTATCCAAGGTCTCATGACTCAGCCAACACTGAGTTTCACACCTAGGACACAGATATCACAGTCTACAGCCTCAACCACGCTGGCACCCTCCTCCCAGACCACATCACTGATACTGTCACCTTCTCTGTCACTGCCAAAACACCTGAACTCTAGAGGATGGTAAGAAACCAGGCTGCATATACAGTCTCGTTTCAACAAAATAATGAACATGCATATTCATACCAATGCAATACGGAAATTCCCTGTAAATTTCACTGATAGACAATATTTTTTGATGAGTAGTGAAATGGTAAGAGTTTTAATTTTTTCTATTTTTTTCCTAAACTACTCAAGGTTCTTTTTTATAATAAATATAAACTAAAAATAAAATTAAAGAGTAAGAATTTATACAACCTTTTACATTTTCCAAACATCTGACACCTTAGCAAAAATCTAATAAACAACCTGAAATTAACATCTAGCCCAGAGGTTAGCAAACTGTGGCCTGAAGGCCAGATCCAACCCTCCTCCCGTTTGCATAAAGTTCTGCTGGAACACAGCCACACCTGTTTGTTTAACAAATAACTATGATTGCTTTTTGCTCCAACTACAGAAGTGAGTAATTGCATGTAGACACTACACCTGCCTTCCAATGTGGCCAAGAGACAGACCTTTTGCTTCCCTCACCTCTAAACTTTTCACAGTATCTTTCAACTTGTTTTGCTACAGCTCAAAAGGAATGGAACAACAAGCTCAAGCCAAGCTGCCATTTTGGCCCCTCACGTCACAGGCTCCTCCTTCAGACGTGTCCATATGGTCTGTGTATTTATAAACTTTGAAAAAAGAATATTTTTGAATTATTTCAAAAAAATGTTCCCCCAAATTAAATAAATTTCAGACTTCTCAAAATGGATTTACCCCCATCTGATGTCAGATACATTTCACCATGTGTTCAGCAGTAAGGAAGTTCCTGTCCCACTACCCTCAGGCAGCTCTATCATAGCCAGCTTTGATCCCCAAACCTCAGATGGCCACCAGCTACCCTTAAAAATTCTCTTCCTGAGACCACAAGGCAAGGGACCCATGAGGCCAGTCCTCAGAGGCCAGCAGGAAGTCCACAGAGCAGATGTGCCGCTGGAGGACTCAGGCACACTCAGCTGTGCAAGGGAAAGAGAAACACACGTCCTCACACACTGTCCTCTGCCACGTGTCACCTGCCCAGAAGTCCATTCTAGGTATTTCATGCCATTGAGTCTCTGAAATCACATTACCAAAAGATGGTGGCAGATGGACGGCCTAAAGCTGCATCCCATGTTGCCACATGACTCGCAAGTCCCATAAAGCAGACACTAAGTCTCGTGACGTATGTGAAAGCATCTTACTATCTTCAAGACCTTTCGGAAGGGCGGCACTGCTGTGCCGGGGGAGCACTCCCAACCGCCAAGCATGTGCTGAGCCGGCCACCACGCGCCCACCCACGCCTTAGAGTCAACTGGACAGTGCCCCTCTCTCTCTTGCTGTCCCTCCTGGTCTATTCTTACCCCCCCACACACACACACACTACCCTGTGTGTTGGAGGGGGGTGGGCATCTTTGTGGAGTGCAGCTGGCAGTTTTGATAAGCAGGTGTCGAGTTTGAAAATGACCTTGCCCATCAGCTGGTGGGAACCGGGAGGACAAGGAAGTCACTGTGTCACACTGTCTGTGGGTCCCAGCCCCTGAAACAAGGCACAGTGAGGCCTGGGGGAGGGAGGGTGGGAAGCTTTTACACACAGGCACAGAGGGAAGTGACCAGACAAAAGGAAATCCACATAATGTCACCCAGGAGAGTGAAAATGTCACAGAAAAGCAAACTAAAAAAACCTAACGGTAGGGATACGTTGAAGCGCTTCCCAAACTAGAGAGATGAATAAAAACGGAAGAGACCAGTCCTTAGGAGAATTAAGAGAAAGTCTGCGTCCTATGTGTGGGGCTGGCAAGTCTGCCCTTCCCCGCGGGATGAGAGTGTACAGTCACCCAAAGCCATCAGAGTGTCCGCCAGCCAGGACTGCGTAAATGGCAGTGACTGTACCAGCCCCTGGAAGAGGCCCAACAGCCGGCCAGGCTCCGGGGAGAGCGAGAACATCCACTAACCCAGTTTCTTATTAAATGTGGGTTAACTGGCACCGGTCCCTGGAGCTCAAGGGGCCAATTGAGAGCTAAGAGAGCGTTTTTCAAAGTAAAAAGGCCAAGCCCGCCAAGCCAGGGCCTTTTATTTCCTCACATCCTTTCAGTTGCTCAACTTGACACACTGCTGGTTGACCTGACTTCTCGGTCGTCTGAGAAACAAACCCTTCTGTGCCCCCAAAACCTCCCAGGGGGACAACGACCAAGAGACCCTGCAAGTATGCATCAGACTGATCTCCATTCCTCCTTTCCCATGGTGGGATCCTGCTGCCCGATGATGAGTCACCCGTGAAAGCCACACATTGTCCCCACTGGACAAAAGCCTGGACCCAGGAGAGTGGCCCATTCACATTTCCCCAAGAGCCAGCGGACCTCTTTCTGCAATGAGCAGAGGATGATGCCAAGGCAGGGGGACACCCGCTACCAACGCAGGTCGGACATGCAGAGAGGGAGGCGGGCTTGGGAAAGACTTCAGTGAGATGCAAGAGCACACACAGCAGCTACAGCTCTGAAACCAGGACAAAACGTCACTCAAGATCACGAACACAGCCGGGCATGGCAGTGCAGGCCCATCATCCCAGCACTCCGGAGGCTGAGGTAGGAGGATCACAAGTTTGAACCCAGCCTGGGCAACTTACCAAGATCCTCCCTCAAAACAAAAAATAAAAAATAGGTCTATGCAAAAGCCTGGGTTCAATTCCTAGTACCCACTCCCTCCCCACCCCAACACTAAAGATGGTTAAAAGCCAAACAGAAATAAAGCCAATTTGTTGTGATAAGAGCAAGTCACAGTCGCTGCACAACAGCTGAGGCATGGGGCTAAGGAAACGTGTTCTGTGCACTACCTGATTTCATTCTCAGAACAGCCCTGTGAGGTAGGTCCTATTATTAGCCTGATTACAGAGACCAGGTAACTCCCCTCGAGTCATACAGCTGGTTAGGGGGACGAGTCAGCATCTGACACAAAGCAATCTGGCTCCAGAACCCATGTTCTTACACACCACACTCTCATTAATTAAAAAACTAATTTGGAATTATAAAATGAAAGTTGTGCTAAAATGTTCACGTGGGAGGGAGACTGTGCTTTTGTGTCACTTCTCACGTTCCCCCATCCCCAGAAATGCTACAAGTTGGCTTTTCAAATACAGTCATGTGTCATATAAGGATGGTCAATAACAAACTGTACACGTGACAGCAGCCCCATAAGACTACATTGCCTGGCGATGCTATAGCTGCCTCAGTTTCTGTAAGTACGCTCTACAATGTTTATATAAGGACAAAAACCCGCCAACGGTGCATTTCTGTGTCCTCATCATTAAGCAACGCATGACTGTATTCAGATAGCATCTGCCAGGCAGGGTGCTGAGCAGGTGCCTCGGATCATAACAATTAATGCTTGCAGCCACCTTAGATGGTCAGGATGAACATTGTCCCGTTTATGGGTGCAGACACCAGGTTAATGCTCTTGGGCAAGGTCACAAGGCAGAACAGGAATTTGAACCCAAGAAGGTAAGAAGACAGGGTCTGTAGTCTTTCTACTATACATTCCATCTCTTCTAGAATTTCAAGCTTATTCCAAGAAAAAAAAAATCAAAAGAATTGTCAAATGAGGGATGAGAACGACCAGCTCCAATGACTAAGGCACCTGGTATTACCATGCAGCAGAGATCACAGCAGGTGGCTAAGCCATAGCCAGCCACTACCCCACCCCACACATCAGCCAGGGACCTCCAGGGAACCCCTTCTGTGCCAGGACCTTGCTTTCCTCACTTGTAAAAGAGAGGCAAAGGGTGAGGACCTTTCTGCACTACAGTTAGGCCAGGGGCCCCTGGGCACTCCAGGCCGGCCACACAGCAAGGGGCCTCTAGGCAGCTGTTTCCCCACCGGGTGGTGGCTTCTTTCCCTGCTCCTAGGGGTCCTGAGGCGGAGCCTGACAACAGCAAGGAGGTCATCGGTCCCTCAGCCTCTGCATGTTCCTGGACAGAGATGAGGAATGGAGGGAAAGAAAAGGGCTAGAAAAGAAGGGAGTCTGGGACAGCAGAGATCTGAACAGGTGCCCCACACAGATTTGGATGTAGAAACACACGAAGACGCTCACAGGGCTCAGCCCTTAAGGTGACACATGTGTATGTATATATTTACACCACACCAAAGGTTGAAAGAAAAAGTATTTGAAGAGCCAACAAATCACACCAGGCAGGCTTTTGTCAAACTGAAACCTCACTAGTACAAATGCTCTATGTGAAATAGTTAACACCCCATCATAGATATGCTTTTAAATGGGTCAGCCTTCTAAGTCAGTTTTGAAAGGGGACAATACAGATTCACCAGAATGAGTTACGATGTTGGGCTGGAAGGCAAGGAGCACGTGGCAGCCACACTTCCAGGTGCCGGCCAGCACTCTGACTCTGTGCTCCTGCACCTATGCAGAATTCCAGGGAGCAAGCAAACCCTAGTGCTTCAGGAGAAGACTTAAAATTCTGACTATGTCACTGGCTGGGCCCTGGGGCGTGGTCGGGAATCGGCCCCTGCAGCCTCCCCTCTTATCTGAGAAAAAGAACAACAGAGACCCTACAGGAGGGGAGACCTCTGGCCCAGAGGGCTGGGACATGGGGCAATCCCCACACACCATCCCACTCCCTGCCTGCAGGTAACAGCCTCTGGCCTTCACTGGGGTCACCGTCCCCACTCTAGTCCCTCGTCCAGATGATACTGGCTCCCATCGCACCTTTTCAGGCACCACCCTGGGCTCCAGAATTCCAGGAGACAGTAAAGCTCATGCTGAACAAATCTGAGTCCACTCAGGAAGTTCTGTTTGAACAAGTGGGAACGATAAGCTTTCACTCCACAGATGTAGGAGAAGAATGCCGGGCTGGAGCCTCTGGGTGGAATCCTGCGGAGGAAGCCACCCTGGGAGTGAGCCAACACCAAAGAAAGCACAGCCAAGAGAAAGGCACGGTGACACCAAGGTCTACACATGTGGCTCCTGGGGCTGGCCAGGCCTGGAGCTGTCTGCTGTTGGACCTTCCATTTATACCAGCTATTACATTCCTGCGTTGCTTAATCCTGAGGGAAGTGTGCATCTGTCCCTTGTAGCAACCACAAAACAAATGCTAACTATGACATCGAGAATCACAACACCCCCGAGTTACCAGGGGCAGCACAGAGACCCTCCACCCAGCAGTGGCTTACACATACTGAGCGGCCCTTCTCAAAATGAAATAAGCTATCTTGTCACGTGACTCTAAACTCTAGGCTAAGCCAAGAATAACCTAAATGACAGAAAGTAGCTTAAGACGGCTTTTATTTTTTAAAAAAAATTGCAGGTCGTAACCAAATCTGGCCCACTTCAGGTATAAAAGAATGGATCAAAGTTAGGAAATCTAGGGCAAGGGGCATAGTTCAGTGGTTAAAACACATGTCTAGCATGCACAAGGCCATAGGTTCGATTCCCCAGCACTAGCCAGATGTGATAGTGCACACCTTAATCCCAGCACTCAGGAGGCAGGGGCAGGAGGTTTCCTGTGAACTCGAGGCCAACCTGGGCTAAACAGTGAGATCAGGACAAGCCTGGACCACAGAACTAAAGCCTGACTCAAAAAAAAAAAAAAAAAAAAAAAAAAAAAAAAAAAAAAAAAAAAAAAAAAAAAAAAAAAAAAAAAAAAAAAAAGAAAGAAAGAAAGAAAGAAAGAAAGAAAGAAAGAAAGACAAGCCTGGACCACAGAATTAAAGCCTGACTCAAAAAGAAAGAAAGAAAGAAAGAAAGAAAGAAAGAAAGAAAGAAAGAAGTCGATCTATTTCAATTCTTTAACCAGATCAAAATAAAATAACAAATCTAGATGTTGGGCTGGAGCAGTGGCTTGGCGTGCTTGTCTCACGTGCATTAAAAAAAAAAACCCTGAATAAAATTCCAGTAATGTGTGTGTTGGGGGGGGGGGTCTCCTTAGATAGTAATCTTGTTATATTTCAACTTTTATTCCTGACTTTTCAAAATCTCTTCATAGGAGCCCGAGGAGTAGCTCAATAGTAAAGTGCTTGCCTAGCAAGCTCAAGGCCTAGAATTCAATTACTCAGGACTCCATAAGCTGGGTGTGGTGGCACATACTTATAATCCCAGCACTGGGAAGGCTGAGGCAGGAGCATTGCCTGAGTTTGAGGCCAACTTGGGCCATGTAGTGAGTTCAGCACCATCTTGGACTACAGAGTGAGATCTTATCTCAAAAAAAATCTCTTAATTTGACAGGAACAATGGGAAAGTTCCTTAAGATATATGTATATAGCTCCAGCCTATAGGGAGAATCATATATTGTGGGGAAAACTAAAGTCAGTGTGAGGTAAAAATGACCCTGGGTAACATTATCCAGGAAACAAGTGCACATCCAATTAGACAAAAGAAAAAAAAAACTTTTACCAAATGGAAGAGGAAGCAAAATCTTATTAACTTGCAGATGATATGATTATATGCCTGGAAAAATCCTTCCCCACAAAAGTAATAGCATTAAAGTAAGACAAAACTATTAGAACAAATAAAATAATTTCATAATACTAATCACCATTAATAAAAGATGCTCTGAATCAACAGCTTTCCTATAAACAAAATGGAAACAGTGGTGATACAGCCAGCATAAATGATTATTCTAAAAACACATTCTCTCCACAGTTCCTATTACTCAGGAGGCCAAGTGAGAAGGATCACCAGCTGTTACTGATGTATACATTTGCCTGTTTCTAGTATGTCCCATAAACCACAAGGTAAAACCCCCTAAAGATCATTGTATATGCTTCCTCTACTGCTGCAGCCCACCCAATCACATTCCCAGGTACACAAAACGGTTCACTGAATGCTGGGCGGGTGGATGGAAGAATGAACAAATGCCTCTAGTCCCTGAATCCAGTCTCAGCTCTACCTCCTGTCACCCAGGCAGCACACTGAGCCACTGTTGCTGGTAGGTAAAAAGAATTGACCTTGGCGACAAGAGGAAGAGTTTATCTAGGTCAGAGCACAATGTGGAGGGGAGTTCCCAGGCTGGGCCATTACCCGGCCTGAGAGACCTGGGTCTTTTATCAGGGTTTGAGGGTGTGAAAGGGGGCTTGGCGGACAAGGAGGTTGTCCCAGAAAGCCTGTATTGCCCCGGAATTGTCAGCAACTGCACAGTACCTACCATTCCCTACATAAAGTTGCAGTCTGGTAAGAGTATCACTGCCTTCAGCTTCACTGAGGGCTTTGGCTCCATTATGGAGGCTTATGCCCACCAAGAAGGCTCTGGCTTCGTTAGGAAAGCCTATGCATACTGGCTGTTAGAGAGGGTGGGTCAGGAGGAACTCCTGGAGAGGTGCGCATGGGTCTGTTTCAAAGTCCAGTAGTGACACATTGTCACAGGCCCCTTTGGTATATGGTAGGCAAGAAGACTTTACAGACTTGTGCTGTTAGAGTTTTGCTTTGCTTTGTCTTGTTTGAGAAAGCATCTTGCTTGATAGGCCAGGCTGGTCCTAAACTCTCTATGGAGCCCTGGCTGGTCTTGAACTCATGGTCATCCTCCTACCTCAGCCTCCCAGGTGCTGGGGTTACAGGTTCCCGCCACCACGCCCAGCTTATGAGGTGCAGAGGAACTGAACCCAGAGCCTCACACTTGCTGGATGAGAATTCTAACCACCGTGCTATTCCTCCAGCCCTGCTGTTAGCACTGTCTCTCAGCCCTGATACCCACGTATTGGCCTACCCGTTCTCAGCAGAATGCATCATCCTGTAATCTTTGTCCTGGAAGACTCAGCCAAGCTGGTCTCTCAGCCTTGCATTTGATTTCCCTCCCAATCTTCTGCCCAAGACAGCCAGATGTCTTTCTCAAAATGCACATCTGATCACATCACTCCTCTACTTAGAATGATTCAGGGGACTTCTGGGATCCTTAGGACAGAAGGGAGCCATTCATTACCAAGACTCATGAGACCCAGTTCTCTCTCCTGTTCTAGAATCTAGCCACACTAAGCTATCTCTTCTAGCACATCATCTCTAGCTTCAGGGCCTTTGTTCATACCCTTCCTTCCACGTGGCTTGCTCTTAACAGGACTCCTCCTCATATATGCTCCATTTTCTACTACCTCCCTAGGAAACCAGTAGGTCTACTTCAAAGTCCCCACAGCTTCTCACACTTCCTGTCACACACTCACCGCCCAGGAAAGACTTGGTTAGGTTTGTGCTTTCCTGAACGGTAAGGTTCACAAGCACCAACTTGTACCAACCATATCACCCAGTGCAATGTTGGCATGGAGCAGATGCTCGAAATAGATTTCCCTGATTTTAATTTATATCTTGCCTCCTCCAGACTGGCACAAGGGCCACCTCTTTGTCACGCATCTGACGTTGCTGTTGGCACCGGCCTCCCCATTCCGACTCCCAGGAGACTGCAGCCCACTTGCACAGGCTCACACCTGCACACACACCAACTGCCTGAGAACCTGCCACTCCCCGAATCTCCCTGCTGCCTTGACACCCCACCCTTGGAGCCTCCTGTGCTAAGAACATTCTACCCCAAATTGACCCTGTCTATCAAGAAGGAAGGAGAAGACGGTCTGTGGCCCAGAGGTAGATTCCTGCTTAGCAAAGTAAGGCAAACACAACAAAACAAACAAACAATAACAACAAACTCAGAGTGAGATAAAGAGGAAAACTATTTTAAGAAAAAAAAATGAATATGGTTTTTCTCCTTTCTTCGACACGTATCTGTTGGCTACTAGGACTGTACAAAGTTTCCAAAAGCTAGAACAGTTTGTGAATATAACTTTTTCTATAATGAAAAAATATATATTTACCTGTCTGATGTTTATGATAAAACATCTTTTTTTTAAACTACAAAATTCTTTTTGTTCCCAAAACCTGTTAGAATACTTACCGATACAGTATCTCAATTTAAATCAAATATAATACAGGCTGGCACCACCATGTGATGCCTGCTCAGCATCCCTGGTCTCAGAGGACACGAGGTCACCACCAAGGCCCTCTCACGGCAGCTGTGGCCTCTGCACTTCATTTGAGGTCTGTGGAGGGGAAGGCAAGGAGCACTTGGCAGCCATACTTGCACAAGGAGAGGGAGAGGAGGACCAAGAGAAAGGCACCACCAGGCCATGCTATGACAGAGACAGAATTTGAGAAGGACTCCTCAAAACTCAAGAGCCACACAGCAAAAATCTAGGAAGGCTCTGCTCTAGATGGACACCCAGTGAGACACCTTGGCCGGGACAGATTCCGAACAGGACTGAAGAGTGGGGAAAGCTACAAAAGGGATCTCGGAACAAAGGAGATCTGAGGATATGTGGCACCGTAGGCCCTATTATAAAGTTATTGTTAATTTTCAGAAGTGGATAATAATATGTAAAGAAAAAGTCCTTATTTTAGGAGATACAAGCCAAAGTATCAAGGCATCAAGTATCAGGATGTCTGCAAACTGCTTCCCCACTTTGGGGGGAACGAGAGAGTATAGATATGTCTCTCTCTCTCCCTCTCTCTCTCTCTCTCTCTCTCTCTCTCTCTCTCTCTCTCAAAACCAGAAAAGTAGGGTGGGGGGGCCAGATGAGGTAAAATGTTCTAGCAAAATGTAAGTGAAGGAACTACAAAGATCTGTAGTGTTCTTTCAACTTTTCTATAGACGTGAAAATCTTCCAAAGACACAATTGGGGGGGGGGGGGGAAGCAAAAGCTAATTCTTCAATGAACCATTTTAACAAATGATAAACAACACAAAAGTAAGGAGCTATGAGTGAGTACAAGTCTGATCCATTTCAAACTTAAAAACACACCTGTGTGCACAAGCACAATATTCTCATCACATTTGTGTTATGGTTCCCTTTTTCACTTTCTACGACATCCCAGGAACACATCTCCTCTGCTTAAAATGCTTGATCCTCCCCTAGATTTCACTAGCGAAGTGGCCCCCCTCCCCTTGATGTGATTCAGGAAGGAGAGAGCTGGTTATCAAACTCACCCGTAGGGACGCAGGTGTAGCTCAGTGGTGAGGCCCGAGTTTCCATTCACAACACACGCACAAAATCTTAAAGCCTCGCCCCTAACTCCACTGCCACTGCCTCAGCGGATACTCAGCACACAAGGCTAACAGCTGCTGTTGTTCTCTTTCCTCAGAGCCTGTATGCAGCAAAAGCCGCATTAAGTTTCTGTCCACTCATCCTCTGAACATGATGGAATGAATACAGCAACCACTCCAGAAATATTGCTTAATGAAAGATATTTAAAAACTCTTAATAATTTGCTTTTTTGAGACAGGGTCTCACCCTGTAATCCAGGCTGGTCCTGAGCTCATTGTGTAGTCCAGGCTGGCCTGAACCACACAACAATCCTCCTGCCTCAACCTCCCAAGTGCTGGGACTATAGGCATGTGCCACCATGCTTGGCTTACGTGGTGCTAGGGAATTGAACCTGGGCCGTTGTACCTGCTAGGCAAGCATTCTAACCACTGAGCCATACCCTCAGCCCTACACAGTTCTTTAAAAATGAACCATGTGAAACTAGCATAACAAAAACATGACGGAACACCAAATTAAAAAATGTATAAAATCATTATGATCAAAACAGAATTACGCCCTTCCAAAACCCCTCAGAGCCCCCAAACCAACAAAAGCCAAAAATCAAAACAGCAGGTATTGGGGGAAGTTTGAGGGGTGCGATCCTGCCCTACCAACACCCAAGCAGAACATCACAGACAAAGCTAGCGCTTCTTAAATCACGTTGCTAAAATGCATCTTACCGGCCCAGAAGCACACGAGCAGGTGGGGTCGGCTGCCCCCTCGGCCCCCACACGCCACCTGGCAAAGCTCTCTGAGCCTGGTGCTTGGCTCCTAGTGATGGAAAAGCTGACTCACTTGCAGGGAAAGTGTTCTGCTCTTACCCGGCAGGAATTTTCTATCAGATTCTCTAGGAGGGAGATTTACATGGCGCACATGGCCTCCACCCAGCAAGGGGAGACAGGAGGACAGGTGCCACCACCCACCCATGGGGTGAAGGCTTGTGGGGCATATGGTGTCAGTCAGAGACAAACCCCTTGGAGGCGTTCTCTTCCTACCTGTTGCACGACGTAAGCTGTATTTCTTGGTGCCCTCAGCGTCCCTGCCAGTTTATGTCTTTCTTTAGACACTGCACACCGAGGGGCTACCACTCAGTAAATATTTAAGTAAAGGGATTGACACAGACCTTTAAAAATAACGCATGTGAAAATAAACTAGCAAAATCCTGACTGGCACTGCCAGGCTGCTCCTTATGCCCAATCCTCTCCTGACACAAACTGCCACCTCCTCTTCCAGACTAGAAGAGGCCTGAAGCCAAAGTCCTCTGGCACCGTAGCCCCAGGGTACCTGACAGAGGGTTTCGCCCATGGTGGTTATTTGAATCACTGAGGAATTCACTTTTTAAAAGTGACTCCCCTGTATTTGAGATTGTCAGAGAAAAATAGAGGCACCGTGACAGCTCCTTGTGGGCTCTGTGATGGGAAAGGCAACGATCGCAGACTGGTAGCAGATGGATGCTATGTGCTGAACATCAGCCAGGCACCTGCCCAGGGACCAAGGAACTCCTACTGCGTTCATGATAGATTACTCACGCCACATCAGCTTCATGAGCAAAGCCCCAGTTCCCACCTTTCACATGCAGACTGATTGAGGCTTGGGACATTTCAGCACCTGGGCAGGACCTTTCCACCTCCCCTTACACCCTCCTGGCAGTTGCCCTGGTCACTGGGCCACCTCAGGAGAAGGTGTTTGCTTGGCATTAGGAACAACCCATCTGCTTCCAGGGAGAATAAAACATCCACCCTCGGTACCTCTATAAAGTAGGCAATGAAGGAAGCCCACCCCACCTTGGGCAGCCTCAGCAGCCCCTCTCCACCCTGCAGAGGCTCTGAATTCCCACCTGAGGGAAAATGGAAAGTGAGGGTCCATGCAGATAGGGGGTAGTGGGGTGCCGAGATCTGGGACTTTCCCTCCTGGGAGTGTTGAAGACTCCGGTTTAAATCTAAGCCCTAGAATTACCACGGACATTGCAGCGGGCACTTAAAATTCTGACCCTTCTCTTACCAAGTGAACATATTTAGTTTATTGGGATGCTATGATGCCTATAGCCAGGTGTATACACAGAAGTCCCTGAGACAGTGCCCCACCCTGACAGCTGCTATAATTTCCCTAGTAGAGGATTGGCCAGGATCACTGAAAGACTGAAGGGCTTTTTCAATGGCTTCACAGAACTTTGTTTTGTGACAAGGTGTTACTATGTTGCCTGAGTTGGCCCTGAACTCCTGGCCTCAAGAGATCCTCCTGCCTCAGCCTCCCAAGAAGCTGGCAATACAGGTGTGTGCCACCATACCTGGCTCCAGAGGAGATCTTTAATACCCTGTTCTAATTCCTAACCCTAGTCAGTAAAAAGACAGATGAAGACTCTCCTTTTGTTTGAGAGAGAGAGAGAGAGAGAGAGAGAGAGAGAGAGAGAGAGAGAGAGAGAAGCAGCACTTGAGGTGGAGAAGACCATTCCTGGGTCTTCCTGTCCTTGGCTACAGAACCACAGACCAGTCTAGTGCTTCAATGAGCGTGAGTTCCCCATCTGTGAAACACCTACCTCCTCATGTCCTGGCCACATAACAGAAGCACCGGGTGGAGGTTTAAAGCCCCCTGATGCAGCACACCAGGAGGACCATTCAACAGAAGAAGGGGCTAGGTCTGCCCTCAGTTCTGAGACTCTTCAATTCACAATGGCATTTCCTAAGCTCTAACAAGGTCTGCTAAAAGGGTCCATCTAACCAAGCTTCAACCAGCACTAGCCAAACAAGTTTGGTGAGAGACTCCATTTGGATTTTTTGCTGTGATGCTTATTAATGTAAGGAAGAAACTAAGATCCAAGGAGCAAACTCTGGAAATTTTGACAGGATCTCTGAGAGGACACCCTGGAGAGGTGACCAAGGTCACAGAGTCACAGGTGAGGTGGGCACCTGGGGTGCAAACTCCCAGCTGTCACCCTCCCTTCTGTTGGTTTCTCAAGGTCAGCAGCGGGCCTCTGGAGGGCAGGGCAGGTAGAGCAGGTCCCACATAGCCCTTCAGGCAATAAGCAGAAAACTAATAAAAATCAGTAACCAAAACAGCCCTGGCCTAACATGAGATGGTAGCTGATAAGTGGATAGAGGAGGAGAGAACCAGCAGGAAGCACTTTTCCACTTCTCCAGCCTGGCTGAAACCCTAACTAACCCTTTCAACTCAGGTCCATCCATAGAACGGATGCTCACAAAGAGCAAGGTCTTCACGCCTCAAGAGCCTCTTCTTTGCACCGAGAGAACATCACACATTTTGCTTGCTTAGTTGTGCACCTGCATGCCTGGGGAAAGCCAGGCACCATCGCTGCAAACAGGAGAAAACTTCACATTCTAGAAATCCTGTTGCTGGGCCTCTGAACGGTGAGCTACCAGAAGTGAAAAAGAATGACTGCTCTCACATTAAATGCTGTGGGAATAGCAGGTGTCCTTATAAGGAAGTCATTTGGTTAAAAGATAAAATGTCCATACATCTCAGAAACAAATTGCACCTTCCAGAGGGAGGCATAGTCTGGGGACAAGGTTTCCCAGAAGCCCCTTCCCAGGAAAGTAGAGTCGATGCTAAGTTGATCCAGGGTCTCACTAGCTGGTCAGCTTCGTCCTAGCACCTCGCTTCATGAATCCAGGCCCCAGTCCCTGTCACTCTGCCAGCTACGCCATCAGTCTAGAAGTGTAGTGAGCAACTACTATGTGCCAAGCTGTCAGTAAGTAATGGTGAACAAAAGAGGCAAGACCCGAGCCCAGGGAGCTCACAGACCAGCAGGTAACAGACACTAGAAAAGACAAATGTACGGAGGGAGAGACACGGCGCTGCCTCATTATCCTTTCTGACACATAAGGCTATCAATCTCCAAAAATCTTCTCAGATTCTCCAATCTACATGGGATGAAAATAAACAAAAGTGAAAGCTGCTACCTTTTCTAAGTGCTGACTCTGTGCCAGGTACTTTACACTGATTAACACAGAACATTTCTCAACGACTTATACTGCAGAAGATAAGCCACTCTAACCTCCATGATCAATGGCAATCCAGGTTTTCCATTTTACCTCTTCTCATGAAACAGGCAACTGCCTGCCCCTGCCGGACTTCAAATTCCTGAGGAATCCTATCTCGCCCATCTTTCTATCACTAGCCCACCCAGAAGTATTCAGCAAATATCCACTGAGTGAATCATTAGTTAGTTGATCAATAGGCTAATCTTCTTCAAGGTATTATGAGGTTTAGTTGTGAAATAAGTGGGGCCCGTCTCCTAACAACTTCAGGAGAGGTTACTGGGATGAAGTGGGAGGAGCAGAACTCAGAGCCCGGAGACTTGGGGCCAAGGCTTACTCCAGAAGCTAGAACTTGGACAAAAATCTCCTCCCTCTTAGCTTATTGGCTTAAAACTGTAATCAGCAGCTAAATACAATGAGTCTAAGATCTCTTCTTGATTCAAATGTTGATGTCTCTGCAATACATAAGGAAATAGGAGCTTAGGAAGGCATTTGAAACTGCCCTCTGCTTGCAATTTTTGTCTTTTCCTTTTTTCTTTTCGGGGGCAGTGCTGGGATGGAGTGCAGGGCCTCACTACATGCTAGATAACTGCTCTATCACTGAGCATCATCCCCAACCCTGCCTACAGTTTCTTGATCTTAGAAGGAGATCTCAAGTTAAACATTTTAGGGGAGGTTGGTGACTGAGTCTACCAAGGGCAAGCGGGTACTTCCTCCCTGCCACAGCTCAGTGGGTGTATTTATCACTTCCCACTACCTGTGTGCTCGTCCTGGAAAACTCCTGTCCAGATTGGAACTTCTGGATGAGTGTACATGAGGCCACTGGCCCCAGTGTGTGCAACAGCAGAGGTGCTGGTGGTATGCCACTTAACAGCCACTGCTGTTAAGTCCTGCTCATTCCTCCAAGATGTTACAGATGAGAATTAACAGCTGAGTGTGTCCAAGGTAACACAAACATGGGCAAGATGACTCTACAGCTATGTCCTCAGGGGAGGTCGCCACTCAACAGGCATGGTTCTGTTTGTTACCTAGGGAGAGAATAGGGTGGGACCAGGAGCTCAATGGGGAGATGAAGCTGTGTGTGTGTGGGAGGTGGGGGGGGAGTTCTTTTTGCTGCATGGGTTCGTTTTGAATAATTGTCTGTCTGCTACCAATAGAGCCAACAGTACCACTCTCTGATGTCTAGGCAATCATGAGAATTAATGGTATAGGTCAGAAGGTGACACCAGTAAATACTCAACTTCTTGTCATGGTAGCTGTGGTGGTGGTGGCAGATAAAACTACCAAAAGTTTAGAAATTCCAACTCTTTCAACCCCAGGGGTTTAAAAGGGAAGCAGATGCTCCTATGATGGAAACTCCTGGAGAAGTACAGCTGAGTAAGTTTCAGAAGAGAAAAGGGCCAGGAATGCCCAGGGGCACTGAGGTCCTAGGTCTCACTTGGTTCCTGTGAGGGCAGAGATGTACAGGCATCACTGGGAGATGAAACCGGACAATAGAGTCCTGAAAAGATGAACTGCCCCAGAAGAAAGAGAACAGGGAGGAATTATAACCACAAAGAGATGTCACTGTTTATCCAACAGAATGGTAAAATTAAAAAGCAGGTCTGAGGGTGACAGGAAGGTGGTGAATGGGAAACCTGGTTACCTAGGTGATTGGCAATACTCTTTACAGAACAATTGAGCTGTATTTATTTATGCAAACACAAGATGACCCAGAAATTCTACTTGTAAGCAACTGCCTTCGAGAACTATTTGCCTATGTGGCCAGAGGAATATACCAGAAATGCATCCTGGCACTGTTATAAGACCAAGAACTAGAACCAACCCAACCACCATGACCTGGGAGATGGCACAGCAAACAGGGAGCTACAACACACACTTTGCTGCAGTATAAAAAACAATAAAGAGTAACATGTGCTGTCATGAAAACTTTTAAAGACACATTAGTGAATTTAAAAGGGCTACAGAGCAGGCCAACAAAAATAGTATGACAGCAAGTGTCTTGGCTGCTTATTCATTGCTGGGACTCATTACCCAACACTCACAACTGAAGGGAAGAAAAGTTTATTTCAGCTCACAGTATCAGGTCTCATGTTTATTCATGGGCAGTCTGCAACAGCATAAGCACACCGCGGGGCCTAGCAAGGAGAAGCTGTTCACGGCATGGCAAACAGGAAGCCAAGAGAACAAGGAAGGCTGGAACTACCGTGTATCCTTCAGTGATCTACCATTCCAGGTCAAGTCCCCCCGTGACCTGCCCCTTCTAACCAGCCCCCACCTCTTAATAGCCTATGGAATCCATAGTTATTCCACAACATCCAAATATGTGAGGCTTTTGGGGGTCATTCCAGATCTAAACCACAGCACATAAAAATAAGAATGAAATGAAAGAAAGACTTATTTCCTATGTATCTACCTGCAGAAAGTTCTGCAGGAAATGCACAGACTATATAAATCAAATACACATACCGTGTAGATCACAGTGGTTAGTTCAGGAAAGGGCAGGAGTAGGGTGAGGGCTAGGAACAAAAACGGGGACAATCATTCCTATCTTAAACAAGGAAAATACATACATTTGTTTCTTACATATGGAAATTAAGTTAAATTTAAAATTTTATTTGTAAAAGAAGAATGAAGAGGCAGAGAAAAGTAACCAAGGGTGACCCTAAGAAAAGCTGCAGCAGCAAAAGAAGAGTTCGGAGTCCATCACAGGTTTCCTGGGAGATTGGATGCTCCCAAGACTAGATACAACTTTCTGAGTACGTGCCACAGTATTTGGGAATACATTTCTATACTTTTAGAAAATAATATTTACTTCTATATTATATCAGTTCTATTTATACTAGAGCACTTGTTTTTTCTTTTTGAGACAGGGTCTCGCTCTGTAGCCTAGGCTGGTCTTGAACACACAATGGAGCCTGGGCTGGCCTTGGATTTACAGCAATCCTGCTGTCTCAGCCTCCCAAGTGTTGGGATTACAGGTGTATGCCACCACACTCGGCTTATGTGATGCTGGGGAATAGAACTCAGGGCCTTACGCTTGCTAGGCAAGTGCCCTAAATGCTGTGCCATTCCTCCAGCCTTATACGACTTAGATTTAAGGCAGAAAAATGCCCACATGCGTAACATTTACTCTTTGTTGTAAGAAACTAGAGATAGAAAAATGTAAGAAATTTTGCTATCTTCAAATTCATCCCTTCTATCTGTCTCTATCTATCTGTCTATTTGAGTGATGTGGGGGATTGAACCTTCAGCCTTACACATGTTAGGCAAGTACTCTACCACTGAGCTCCTCCTTCAAGTCCTCTTCAAATTCTTCAGTCTTCTACTGATCTACAGAAGCTTGAAGACAGTTCCATGTCACATTTTATGGTTGTATGCAAGGATTTTTAAATTTTAAAGATATGTTTTACCTTTCCTTGTTTTCTTCCATTCCTCTGTAGATGCACTGATTCATTACTGTGGAACTCTCCATGGACTTGGTGTGGCACAGGCCCAGGTTTTCTTTCTTCAAAAAGCAAAATTGACAACATTGTCAGTTATAGCCAATAACAGGACACATTATGTTATAAACACACACAGAACCTCATTAGATACTACGGTAATATGTCAAAGGCTACCCCGTGACCAGCACAATGCATTTTCCCTTTTTCCACGGTCACAAGTTGAGCCCCCCAAATCCAAAAGTCCAAAACCAAAAAGTCTGAAATATTTTGAGCATGAACTTGATGCCACAAGCAGGAAATTCTATATCATAAAGTGTATTTTTAAAATTATTAAAAATAATATATCTAATTAGTTTTGGGCATAAGTTACATATGAAACAGTTGAATTCTGTGTCTAGACTTGGTTCCCATCCCTAAGATATCTCATTATGTGTATGCAAATATTCCAAAATCTGAAAAAAACCCAAAGTATTCTTATTTCAAGCATTTTAGATGAGATATTCAACCTATATTTGAGTTTTATCACGGACTGTGATTCCCAGGAATCCTTATCTGAGTTCCCAATGGAAAATAAGAATAGGTGATACTGTCTTCTCAGTCTGTCTTTGGACATCAGCAGGCTTTGTCTACCTTTTCCCTGGCTGGAGCCCAGCTCCAGTCACGCAAACACTAAGAGTACACCTGAGAAATGACAGAGTGACAAAATGGGGGCACTTGGGCCTGTGACTGACACATTCAGTACAGCTCCACCCTCACCCTGAAACTACTACCTTGACAGCAATTTCTTTGTTCTTTAAGTCCCTGTTTTATTGGGCTCTGTTTTAAAAACTTATTAATCTTCATCCATGTTGAGACCATGATTAAATACTCTGACTAGTGTTCTTCTTAGAATATGTTTGGCTATTTAGAGCTACATCCATAGGAGCAGATGAGGCAAAACTATTCTTGGCTAAGCTTTCAGTAAATCACATGCAATTTCTTAAGGGGCTTGGTACATAGTACGCACTCTATCAGAATTTAATGAATGAGGAGATGCCAGTAAGTACACAATACCTTCTAGTGTGAGGCCTCTCGAGAGCAGGACACCTGCCACACAATGAGAAGGCAGGAGACACCTACAAGCCTGAGCGGGAGTGTCTCCACAACATGACTATACGGAGTAGTTCAAACGTGATACCCACACTTAGGGATTCAAGTGGAGGTACTCAGGAACAACAAAGGCTGAGAAAGAGAGGCAGACAGAGTCATCGAGGCAAAGCTAGAGATCGTTCTAGTGGCATGGAGGATCTACCCCAGCTCCCCACCTGAGCATTTGCCCTGGGCACCGCTGAGGTTCCCTCTTCAGCCTGGACTGCTGCTGCTTCCTTGTGATTCTGACAGCCGTATCAACAGTAAAAGGTTGATTCCTTTTTTTGAACAACATGGCCTCAAGCACAACCAGCTATTTCATTTGGTGCAAACTAACGATGCAGCTGTCAGTTCCCCTTAGAAGTCCTGACTGTCTAGGTCCCACAGGGGTGATGTGCTGGTGGTATCCAACCTCCACCTCCTGGATGGGCATCGGAGGGTGCTGCCGCTCTCCGGCCCAGCACCTCTGTGCCAGCTGTTTTGACCACTGGGAATCACAGCCTGCTTGGCCATCTCTCTGGCCTCACCACTGCCAGCTGCCCCACCATGGGTCTGGCCTTCTCTCGGATGAAAGCACTGTCTGGATAAACTCTCAGGTCCAAGTGAGCAGATAAGATACCTCAGATGCTGCACCCTAGGGCACGGAACAGTTAGGGCTGGGAGAACCCCAGCCACTGCCTCCAACGCTGCTATTTTATTTAACTGGCAAAGATCAGGCCATGAGATATTTTTAGCATCTGGATCGCTGTCTGAGCCACTGCCCTGGCTTCTATCACAGCCAACTTCATCAACAGAGGTATGTGCGTGCGGAGGGCCTCAAATAAGACAAGAGGAAAGATGCAGGTACTGGAAGGAAGGAGGACAGACAGACAGTTCGGAGTCCTGCAAGAGTCACTGCAACCTGGTCACAAAGGGTGACAGGAAAAAATTCAGCACACACACCAGGTCACTTCTGCAGCTGTGAAGACTGATGCACCCTGTCGGCCGAGGAGCCAGGGGAAGCCCCCCCTCCACCCCACGCCCTTCTTCAGCACCACAAATGTGACAAGGGGACTTGACACCTCCTCTCAAAACGGCAGCCCACGGGACTCTCCATACACCCCACTGTCTGGGGCACCATGAGAGGGCAGAGCCTATACCTGAGGAGCTGCTGGATCCTTCTAGGTTAAGGATTTAAGTTTGTCCTCAAGTACTAGAGGATGGATTCTGTAGTCAGCCATCCACAAGCCATCACCCTTCTGCTTGTGGCTAGGGCAGGGTTTTGGGGCATCCATCTGTACTTCAGCACTGAGGAATACTGAGAGTCAGAAGCCCGTGTGAATTATCTATTTCAATTCTTGTGCCAGCCCTAGGAAGCTGGTGGTGCCTCTGCCTTCCCTTAAGAATCAGGAAACTACAGAAAGAGAGTGGGAAAGCCCTTGTGTCCTTGGCAGGATGCATATGTGCACAAAATGCTCAACTCCATTGTAAACCTTAAACTTTGCACACACACACACATATGTATGTATGTATGTATATATATATATATATATATATATATATATATATATATATATAATGGGGGAAAATTTTTAAAAATAAAAAGAATCAGGAAACTATACACAAAGAAGGAAGACCAGGCAAAGGCCACACAGACAGCTTGGATTTAAGCATGCATTTGACTGGGAAATCTAGTCCTAATGGACGTATTATAATGGGCATGGCAAAGTTCAGTCATGGTGGAACAAATGAATGCACAAATGAATGACTGAATGATTTCAAAAGCAATTTCAAGTTAAGGTGGGGAGAGTGCTGTGCCTTTATAAAGCCCTGTGACTTATGAGCCTGACTCTGACTTCACCGGCTCTGGATGCCAGCCAAGCAGGCTCAGTCTCCTGAACATTCTGTCCCCAGCCAGGCATGCTAACTTCTGAAGCACCACATCATTGCTTCTTACCATTGCTACTGACCACCACCACACACTCTACCTCCCGTTTACAGGCAGTAAACTCGGGAATCCTACCTGCCCACAGCCCCACAGAGAAGCCAGGATCACAGCCATTATTCAGAAGGCAAAACCAGAGCTTCAGGAGCTATTTCCTTATGGTCACAGCACTCATATGAGGGCAATTTTCAGACTCTGACCAGCAGAGCGAATGGCCTGGGCTTCTCCCTACCACATATTACCCACCATTCCCCTTGGTTAATCAGCAAAATGCAAAGATGAGATAAGCACTGCTTGACTGTTCAGGTGGAAAGTTTTGTACTAACCAGAAGTTCATCAGCATTTCCTATCTCATCACTTCCACAGAAGAAGAATTCTAATTCTCTCCAGCTAGAAGCTCAGGCACCATCACTCCTTCGCGCTCTCCTCAGCTGGCTGAACAAGCGTCAACAGCATTTGCTGAGCATCAAACTCTTGCAAGGCACGGCTGTGTCCATGGGCACCAAGTCCTATTAATTCTTTCAAAATCTTCTCAGGAAGCACCAAGTGTTGGTGAGGATAGGAATAACCAGAACTCACATACTGCTGCCTCAGGAACACAAATTAGTCCAACCACCCTGGAAGAAGACTGGGACAATGTCTATTCAATTTGTATTTGCACTTAGGTTCAAATGTGTACCAAGAGATGTTGCCTGGATTGTTCTCTGTAGCTCCAGGCACAACAGCCTGTATTACCTTCCCGCTGCTGCTATAACAAGTGACCACCAACTTATCCATTTATCCTCTCACAGTTCTGGACATTAGGATGGGTATAACACAAGCCAGCAGGGCTGTATTGATTCTGGGGGATCAAGGGGGAAGTTTCATTCTTTTCCATTTTCCAGCTTTTCTTCCACCATCTTTAAATTCAGCAATGTGGTGTCTTCAAATCTCTCTCTTCTCCTCCCTCTACCTTAATGGTCACCTCCCACTTTCCTCTTACAAGATCCTTGTGCCTACCCTGTTCCTACCAAGGTCTTCTCCCATGGTTAGATGTTTAGATCCTTAATTCATGGACTACAGAGTGAGACCTTGTCTCAAAAAAAAAAAAATCCTCTAAGCAGGGCACAGTGGTGCACATCTGTAATCCCAACACTTGGGAAGCTGAGGCAGGTGGATTGCCATGAGTCCAAGGCCAGGCTGGGCTACATAGTGAGTTGAGGACCAGACTGGGCTTCAGAGAAAGACCTCATATCAAAAAAAAAAAAAAAATCTTTAGCTTACACCTGTGAAGTCCCTTGATGTGTGCTCTTCTCTGTGGGCATGTCACGTGTCACACAGAACTTTAAGAAACTGCCTTTGCCTTTCTTACCCCATTTCCACTCACAGGCCTGTGTCCTTCCACCTCTGGATGAAGCAGACCTCAGCTGACTTGCACAACATCCCCACGTCTTCCAACCGCTGCCCACCAAACTGGGCTGGACACTCTCTGACATCTCCCACACAGAGCTCTCCTCAGACCCTTCCTCACTCCCCTCACCCACCATGCACCCTATGGCAAGCCATGACCTCACCCAGGTGCTTTCCCTCCCCAGCAACTTCCACAGGACTTGAAATGCAAACCACACTATTTCAACATAATTGCAACTGTCATGTATTCATTGCTAGTATTATTAAATGTCTAGTCTCTTCTCCCCGCAGAGATATCCTAAGGTCTTCTAACTCCCGGCTCTGCCCTCATGTAACTTTCTAATGCTAACTAACAGTGACCACTAGAGTTGAGGACAGCCCTTACAGCATGCCTGCTGTGCCTCAGACTGTCTCCAAGCAGTGTCTCCCTTCCTCTTCTCCTGCCCAATGAAGGAAGTGCTCTCACGGTTCCTCTTATGAGTAAGTGGAAACTGAGGCCCAGAATGGCTAATTAACTTGCACAAAATCCCAAAGCTCTTACTGAGAAGGGCAGGATTTGAAATGGTTTCAGTCTGAATCCAGAGACCACTATTTTCTATAGCAACTATACCCTAAGGTGGAGTCAGGCATATAGCTGGTGCTTAATAAACACCTTGACATGCTTGATAACTAAGAAAAAAATAAACCTTCATAAGAACAAATCAAGTGTCTTTACCAAATAAGATCTTTGCCTCTTCAGCTCTCAGAATGGGACACGCCCTCTGGAGAGATGTGCAAAGCTCTGCGTGCTCCATGCCCTGCATCATGCTTGGCACGCGGAGGCTTTATAAACATTTATCAGCAAACAACACTCACAGTTTGGCCTCCAGGCCATTATCGGAGCAGAACTGGTTATATTTTTTCAGCCAACCTCAAGACCAGAGCCAAAGTCAAAGCTAAAGGCTGACTAGACAGCGTGGGCTGGGTCCACAAGGTCCCCAGCCGCCTGCCCCAGATGACCTCACCTCCTCAGTGGTCCCGCAGCGTGACCCTGAAAACAAAACCGACCCCAAGGGCAGCTTCAGGCACCAAACTGCAACAGAGATAGTGAATAGCACAGTGGCTGCTGCACAAGTGGGACAGCACAGAGCAGCCCATGATGTGGCAGCCAGCTCAGCCCAGGGGTCCCTTCCCTCAAGGCCTGCCCCCCACCTCCCAGCCAGCTACCAGCAGCACTCTGGCCAGCATGGGCCCAGCAGTGCATGATGTCAATATTTCCAATATCAAGAGACCACTCACTCTCGGGCCTCCCAGGAAGGGCTCAAGCATCTACATGGAAGCCGATGAAAAGCACCTGTGACCCAGGAACATGCACACAACTGGGGGGCATGTGGCCCGGGAAAAACCACCAGTATGCCCCTCAGAAGGGCACTGGGTGAATAGGAGACTGCTCTGTGCAGGGCATAAGGCAGAGGCTGAACTCCCCAGGCAGCTGTAGACGCACTGGCAGGGCTGAGCTGCTCGCCTTACACTACAGGGAGGGAAAGGAACTGCCTTTAACACACAACGCATCTTCATCAGAAGAGAAGCCTCACATGGTCCTGAACCTCTGCTGTGCGTCGCCCTGGGGCCCGGGAGCCAGCACATGCCACCCTGCGAGGGCACACAGTGGGCACCTCCAGCCAGCTCAGGGTTCAACCAGGTCAGACCGATACCTTCAAATCTGCCAACAGTGGGTTTCAAAGCACAGAATTTTTTAAAAATGCTACATATCACTTTCCTCCTCCCAATACCAAGAGGGTGTTGAGCATTTCCCAGCATGGTGCTGTATTACATCAGTATATTTTTATAAGATTTAGAAGGAAAAATCCCAAAGTTGTTTTTCAATGGCTGTCTCTGAAGTGGGAAATAGAACTGGCTGGAGCTTTGGTTGCACCCACAGCACCAGGATTTTGAGAACAGTGTCTATGGCTCACTGTGGTGGTGTGTGCCTATAATCCGAGCTACATGGAAGGCTGAGGCAGGATTGCAAGTTCAAGGCCAGCCCAGGCAATTCAGTGAGACCCTGTCTCAAAATAAATAAATAAATAAATAATGACTATAGAGATGTAGCTCCACAGTAGAGCACCCTGGTTCATTCCCTAATACCATATACACACAAAAAGCACCTCTGTATGTTGGGCTTCCCAAAATTATTTCAAGGCATTTATTCAAAAGCACTGAGCATTAGAATACAGTGTAAGGAAGCATAATGAGGGCTGGAGGAATAGCACAGTGGTTAGAGCACTTGCCATGCAAGCGCAAGGCCCTGAGTTCAGTTCCCCAGCACCACAGAGGCCAAGCATGATAATGCAGCACTCAGAAGGCTAAGGCAAGAGGACTGCCCTGAATCTGAGGCTAGCCTGTGCAACTTTGTGAGTTTAGGACCAGTCTGGACTACAGAATGAGACCCTATCTCAAAAAAAAAAAAAAAAAAGCATAATGAGACGTGTGGGCGAGTGTACAGTTCCACTAAGGCTGAGGGAGTCTTGGAGGTCTTCTCAGAAGAGGTGATGCCTTCATGGAAGGTAGAGGGTAAGGTTGGAAGCTCTGGATGGAAGCTATGGAGTTACAAATAAAGAGACAGAGATCATGAGACAGAGGAGGTCACAGGGACACATGCAGAAAGGCAGGGACCTACAGAATCTCAACTCATTCCCCACAGTTCTGCACCTCCAGGTTAGTGAGATAATCCACATCAAGTGTTCAGCCAAGAAGACACGCTCAGTGGTCAGTGTTCTCTAATTTTGGCTGCAGTTCTACTGTGATTTTCCTGGGTCACAGGGGATCACTGGGACAAGAATTTGGATACGAGGTCCCACAGTCTCATCTGGTAAATCTGGCCACTCGTGGCCCCTCAGTTCTCTCCAGAGAAACCTGAGCTGGCTGAGGGGCCCACTAGCACCTCTCCAGCACCTGCTCCAGCACCATCCAAGGGCTCAGTGTCTCCCCACCTGCCTCGGGCTTCTCGGCACCCTGCCTCAGCTCACGGATGTGTGGGGTTCTCGTTGAGCAAACTGAGGAATCTGTACTCTTCTCCACTCCAATGAAAGCTGATACAAACCAGATGCAGGCTTAGGACACCTCATCAGCACATACACGAGGGCATATATTGGGCTTCATGTGGAACTGGCCGCCCTGGAATCACAGAAAAGTAAGTCTCCAATAGCCAAAACTACAGGGTCCCACCTAGGCCTGCAGTCACTGTCCTCCAAGGGAAGATGAGGGCAGCAGGCACAAAGACCCAAGATACAGTATTTCTAAAAGGGATTCAACAGTGGCCTCTGTCACATGCTCTTTGGGGAGCACTGGGGTGGCACTCAGCTCCATCCTCTGTTTTCCCAGGGGAAGATCTAATCTGATCCTTCACCACCAGGGCATTTGTTTTGGTGAGCTTCTAAGAACTGACCCACATCACGCTCACAGGCTCAACTCCAGGACGGCAGCCCGGCTTACCCTGTCACCATTTATGTTATGCAAGGACAAATATGTAAGTACAGTGTACCTTGAACCCAAAGATTGCTCTAAAATGCCACACACACAATAGTAGGCTCTCTCAGGAGCCAAGCTATAAATAAAGTCTCTTAGAGTTGTACCCAGCTAGCTACTTGGAGACAACGTGAAACTCACTGGAATCTACAAGGCTCCTGTTAGGCAGCACAGATGACCAAGATCTCCCTGCTGCATGGAGGTCACACATGGTCCCAGGAGACACACATGTTATCCACATGTTACAAAGAAAACAAATGCTTGCCTCAGCAGAGTGGTGACCGCCAGCAGCTGGACCTGGACAGTGGGTATGGGACAGCTGAATTCATGTGACTCCTGGCCTCCTACAGGTCTGGCACCTGAGCAAACACGCAGCCTGGCTCCTCCACCAAACAAACCCTCTGGCGACATCTTTGCCTCATCTCTGTGCTCTAATCCCAAGTTGCCTGAAAAAGATCCTGCAAAGAAGCTCAGGTGAAGCCTTCTGACTCTGGAGCACAAGTTCCAACTTTAGCAGGGAAAATCCTGCCACGTCCAGTCCCCCTGGAAAGGCCCTCAGGAAGGTACCTCCCCTGGAAAGCACTCCCCCTCACCAGCAGAGGGTGTGTTCAATCACACTCCAGGTAAAGTTGGTGGCCAGAACAAAATGAAAGCACAGATCTGTCATCCCCCAGATTCAGACACAGGACTACTCCACACTAGGTGGAGCACTGGGATGGGGCCCATCTTGACCCCCGAACTCCCATTCGCTTCCTAACATACACTCCTTTGGTGAACAGTGATGTTACGTGATTGCATCTCTGTCTTTTTTCTAAGAACTTCTAGTTTAGTTTGCATAAATTAAATAGAAGAGGGATATGATTCCACAGTATTGTAATTCCACAATAACATGATTTTACATAAACTAGGAAAACATCTATACTGTAAAAACATCTGTAATATGAACCCACACAGGTGCTGTGTTCTAACAGTGCACTACTGGGATTCTAACCTGCCATAAAGCAGTGGTGAGACCTTGGAAAGGAAAGGACTTCCCTGGGCCTCAGATTCTCCAGCTGCAAGACGGGGGTTGTAATGGTGTGCATTTTGCGGAGCTTTTCTGTGAACTCAGGAATATAGTGTAAGCAAAGGGCTCAGGACAGTGCCTCACAAGCATTAGTGATTTCTGCCCTCTTCACAGGAACAAAGGTGAGAGGACAGAGCAGCTGGGCTCAGAGAGCTACACAGACTGATGGAAGTCTCTTGGTGAGTAAGTCGGACGGAGCTCGCTCAGGGAGGTGGATGTGAGCAGGGCAGGGGGCCCCGCTGGGATGAAGCAAGCCCAGGGTAGCTGGCTAAGGACCAGGTGGACTCTCAACCTGGGATGCTGCTCCCACAGGCAGGTGAGAAGAAGGCAGCGAAACACTTCCAGAGATTATAAAAATACACAGTGAGGAAACATTACAGACCCACTCAGAAGGCGAGACTGTACAGGCATGGAGGTCCCAGGAGCCAAAAAACAGGCTTCCCCAGCTGCAGTCACTAAAAAGTGACAATAATCTTCAACAGGCCTTAGGAGCAAGCACCTCAACTTGATCCTGCTGGCCCAGGCACACAGGCCTTGAGGACACCTTGGAACCGAGAAACCTCTCCTGTCCCTCTATTACTCCCTCCCACCTCCACTGACTCTGGGATCCAAGCCCTGGATCCCCTTTACAAGATCCTCTCCAGGATTCCAGATCCTGGTAGACACTTGGTCATAATGCACGTGGAAAATGACCATGAGGAAGGAGCATTCTGGAGCTTGACTGCCATGGCCAGCATCGGCTTTCAGCCAACACCCAATGCTCACCTGCCCTCTGGGGGGACGTGAAAATGCACTGGGAGGCACCCCTCCCCTAGCAGATCTGGGTGGGCCAAAGGCAAATCAACACCAACAGACCCAACGGGAAGTGTGCAGAAGGCAGGGAGAGAGAGGTGAAGGAGGACCCTTTCACTTCGTTCCAACTATTCCTTTGTATCCAAGGTGGGGTGGGTAATAGAAAAAGGCAGAATCTTCTGGAAGCAAAGCCTAGGACTTGAGCCTGCATTGTTTGGTTCAGAACAGCTGCTCCCCACTGCTTCCTTCATGAGGGAGTAGCAGAAAGATGAAGGCCACACAACAAAGCAGATCTGAGAGGACAGGCCTGCACCTTCTGGAGTATCAGTCATGATAAAGATGCTTTCCCTGTGTCATTGCCTTTGGCAGGAGAGAAATACTCAAGGCCAGAACAGCCCAGGTATTGAAGAAAAGGTGCAGCCCCTGACACTTTCCAAAAATCTTGCCTGGTGACCTGGCACCAAGAAAACCAACCTCACCCAGCATGGCATGGCATGCCAGAGCCTGTGCTTGAAGACAAGGGCCTTGCATTTCCATGACACAGTCACAGGATGTCAGAGCCAACCTTCAGGGCCTATCAATGCCCTGACATGACAGGACACAGAATCGTCCAAGCACAGAATCACGCTCAGAGGTAGCTGGGATCTTCTGAGTCAGTCTTGCTAAGGCTGGGCCTGGAAATCTGCACTGGAAGCTCTCTCTCAGATGATTTAGGCAACCAACTTGGCACAAAGCTGCTCTGGAAAGCAGATAATCCAGCCTGCTAAGTTTACCTAGGGGAGACACAAGGCCACAAAGCTGTTGACAGTTTTAGCTTTCTGTGGTGGCCCATATATGTGGCTCTGAGAAGAGAACAGCCCATCTTCATGGATGAAGAAAGTTGGGCTGGAGGAATGGCACAGCGGTTAAAGATCTCACCTTGCAAGCACAAAGCCCTGAGATTGATTCCCCAGTACCACGTAAGCTAGGAGTGGTGGCACATGCCTGTAAATCTTAGTACTTGGGAGGCTGAGGCAGGAGGATAGCCATGAGTCTAAGGCCAGTGTAGGTCACATAGTGAGTTTAGGAGTAGCCTGGGCTACAGAATGAGACCCTATCTCAAAAAAAAAAACCCCTTTTTTTAAAAATTTAAAAATGTTATAATAAGTAGCTGGGCTCAACAGGGAACTTCTCACAGATGTAGATGCCTGGACTCTGCCATCTGAGATTGGAGTTCTAAGGGGCTAAGGGTGAAGAGGGGAACCCAAGGCAATGACTGACAAGAAGAAAAATTGGAAAGCGATGGCTAGAGAGGCAATTCCAACAGAGAAGCCAGGACTAGGGAAGCAGGAGCAGCTCTGTGGCACAAGAGGGAAAGGCGTGCACTTGCCCAGCACCCCCTAGTGCAGCTTCTTGGCCACCGCTAGCACTGCTCATGTTCCTGCAGTCCTACTGGGGATGGTGAGGGGTGGTGACATCCTGGCACCAAATGCTGGGGCTGAACGCTGGCAAACCGGGCACTTCCTCCTCTACTCCTTCTCCTCCTGAGTCCCAGGCTCAGAGAAAGACATTTTTATCCTCTCAGATTTTGAATCCACAGATCTGGGAGATTCCTCATTTCTTCTCCTTCTGCCTTCTTCTCTCCATCTCCCTGGGAACACCTTCTCCAATATGACCCACAGTGTGCAAAATAACACAAGCCCAGCCAGCCAAGTTACTCTCTGCCTATCTCTGCAGTTTGCCTGGGGGTCTACCGACAGACATCTCATTCTCATCACTATTTTCTCTCCCTCTTCACCTCCTCCCCACCATCCCATCCTTAATGGGATGACCAGAGCCAAGTTGGGTGCCCTGCTTTGCCAGGAGACAAGGCCACAGAGCACAGGCAACTCCAGAGCACATAGTAGGGTGTGTGTGTGTGTGTGTGTGTGTGTGTGTGTGTGTGTGTGTGCGCGCGTGTGTGCGCATGTATATATACATGTAAATACATGGTGGTGGGACTTGGGGGACACAGGAGAAATGGTTGTTGTCAGGAACACTACAGCTAGTCTGAGGGCCAAGTAAATAGTGGAGAGCCCTGGGGGTCAGAGGCTAGGTGGAAGGCTTGAGCCAGACTGGGCAAGAAGGCTGAGAACTCCACAGCAAGTTGCATGGACATAAACCTGTGGGCCACGGGCAGCTGTGGATCACCAGGGTCCACCACCGTGGACAGCTGTGGAGGCTGCTCAAGGGACTGACATGCATGTCTATGCGAGCCTGCGGCAGCAGGATGAAGCTCAGTGCTCACCAGGGGTTATCAACACACAACTCACTCTGTTAGTGACTGGCCGCAAATTCATGTTCACACACTCTTGGGTGAACTATCAATTTCATT
This sequence comes from Ctenodactylus gundi, assembly GCA_004027205.1. Classification (NCBI taxonomy): domain Eukaryota; kingdom Metazoa; phylum Chordata; class Mammalia; order Rodentia; family Ctenodactylidae; genus Ctenodactylus; species Ctenodactylus gundi. The sequence goes on along the minus strand of PVKB01005010.1, from coordinate 70,500 downwards.
CATCTCTCTGAAAGGCAATCTACCAGTCTACGGCCATACCACCTTGACCCCACCCAATCTTGTCTGAAAGGCAATCTACCAACTCTAAATCCATATGCCCTTAGACCCAGCAGTTATAAGACCATCAAGGATATTCGCTGCAGCATACTTTCATACTAGCAAAAGAAAGACGTGGCCAAAACAGCCACTTGGAGAATGAATTATGGCAGACAAGTCCACACTCCCTCTTCCCTTTTGATGTTTCAGAATTCATAACAAATCCACATTTTTAAAAGTTCATATGAAGTATGTACAGTATATTATACAAGACCTCAGCAGGGTCAGACATGGCCCTTCATGAGCAAACACAAACATATTGCTGGCACTCAATGTACAATTATTTCTGCTGTGTACCATGAGCAAACTCCTAGTATCTCAGGTAGGACACCAAATGAGTGTGCACCCCATTAAAAAAAAAAAGTGTTAGTTTCCTTGATGGGAAAAAGTCAGATGGCAGAATAATTAAAATGAAGGCAGCAAACATGGAGTCCCTGCATGTTCAGGGACCCTGTGGGTGCTTCGTGTACACTGCCTCACAGACCCATGCTGCCCCTGCGGCATTTCACTGTTCCAGCACATCTAGGTACCCCGTGCTAGAGCTACTGAGCGCCAACTGTGAACAGGAACTCTCCTCGGACCTCCTGTTATCACCTCTCAACAGCCACACAACACTCAAACGGTGCTCTGTTACTGTTCTCATGTTGCCCTGATGGACCCCCTCTATCAGCCAACCAAGAAAATGAGGCACGTCCTGCCCAAGGCCACCTGTCGGTATGACATTCCTTGTTCTCATGCCCCTTATCCTCACATTCCACGGGCCAGGCGCATTGGCTGCCACCTGTCCCCAGCACAACGTGATGCCTGAGAATCCAGCCATTCTGGCTCCAGAGCCTACACTTCTAACCCCTGCTCTTCTTGCCTGCTCTGGATAAAGTGGATTAAGCTTTTACAGAAAATGGTAGGCCACAAGGGTACAAATAAGAGCCCATCAGGTTTGCATCCGGACCTATGGCCAGGGCACAAGCACTGTCTCGTGGTACCAAGCACGCAGTCTGAAAAGGAAGCATGTCCTCCTGCTGACAGAATAACCCACAAGAGCCCCTGGGCATGTGGCCAGAGACCCTGGGAGCACAAACCAGGCCCCAGGGCACCACGGCTCAGTTTGGGATCCACAGGGCTGCCAGGCCATGACATACAGACTAATTTGTTATTGAGGATCAGCCGAGTGTGGGCGCAGGCTGATGTGCCCGGGCAGACAGAGGCAGGTTCGCTCTCCTTGCTGAATCCAGTAACACCCGCCATCGCCACCATCCACTCCAGGCTTCCTATAACACTGGCCACAAACAGGTTCCCTCCCCAACAAGGCTGGGCCAACAGGAACAGGCTCTGGAAGCACTGGACAGATGCAGCTTTTCTGTAGATGGCACCAGAACAGGAAGGGCCACACTCCCTCCCAGCACCTTATCTCCTGAGATAAGGATCATGCCAGAGACGGGTGGCAGCTATAGGACAGGAAGACAGGAAGACGAGGTGGGGAAGGTGGGGAGGGATATTCTGGAGCAAATCCAACTGAAAGCACTGAAGCAGGGTGAGGAGCATGGCCTGGCCTCTCACCAGCCTCCCCTGCCCTCTGGCTTTGTGTCACCTCCTCAGCCCTTCCCTGAGGACTCTCCAAAAGGCTTCTGAGCTTGCTTTTCTCCAATGTATACATCAGTAAAGTACTTTGCAAGCTGCACAAAGTGCACAAATCTTGAATGTACAGGGCTGGAGGAATGGCTCAGTGGTTAAAGCGCTTGCCTAGGGAGCACTACATCAAGCGCTAAGTGTCTGAGTTCAATTCCCCAGCACCACATAAGACGGGCACGATGGTGCACACCTGTATTCCTAGCACTCAGGAGGCTGAGGCAAGAGGATTGTCATGATTCCAAAGCCAGTCTGGGCTCAGTAACGAGTTCAGGACCAGCCTGAGCTATAGGATGAGACCCTGTCTCAAAAAAAGGAAAAAAAAAAAAAAAATTAGGTGTACAACTCAATAGTGTTCTTAGATATGCCCTATGTGATCACCAATCAGGTCAAAATATCAAGCATTTCCAGCTCCTGAGAAAGAAGGCTTCCTTGTGCCCCTTCCTAGCCAGCATTTTACCCAAGGGTAACTGCAGCATGGACACATTCTGCCCAGGCTGAAATCTAAGTACCTGGAGTCACACTGCATGGAGCGTACCTGGCTTCTGCCCTCACTGCTGGGTCCTGGGCTTTACCCATGTTGTGCCTGTTCCTTCTTCCCAATGGCTGAGTGTAGTCCATTGCATGGATGTACTACAATTTACTCATCTATGTGACTGTGGCTAGTTTGGGTTGTTTTCACTTGATGGTAATCATGAATAATGCCGCAGCCAGAAGTGAAGGCAAAGGCCTGTAATCCCAGCACTCCGGTAGGCTGAGGCAGGAGGATAACAATTTCAAGCACAACCCTAGTGACTTAGTGAGACCTGTTTGAAAATAATAAAAAAGACTAAGGATGCAGCTGTATGGAGGCCTAGATTTAATTACGAAAAGAAAGAACAAAAATAAAGCTGCTGTGAACATCTGAACATTTATTTGTATTCCAGTCTTTTGGTTTTTATATGCATTTACTTCTCCAGAGTGTAGAGCGACACTGCAGTACAGGTACGCACGTGTTTAGTTTGGGTACATACTCTTCAAATGAGTTTCCAAACTGGCTGGACTCATTCCCACTCCCACTAGCGGTGTGAGTTCCAGGCGTCCCAGATTTTTGCCAACACTATGCTTGCTCGTCCTGTCCCTCCCAGTCGTCCTGGTGGACACGCAGTGCTACACACCTCATGGTGGTGAACTCCTCTGGTGACTACCGAAGTTAATTTCTACACATTTGCTGAGCATTTGGATATTCTCTTTGGTGACATACTTGCTCAAGTCTTTGGTCTGTTTTTAAATTGTCTGCTTTTTTATTGGTTTGTAGCAGTACTTTGTATATTCTGGATATAAATCCTTTGCCAAACGTATGCATTTCAAATGTCTTCTCCCATATCGGCCCTTCATTCTTTCATCAATAACTTTTGATAAAGAGTTTATCATTTTTATTTTATCTTACGTATTCTGATGCTAGGGAATTGAACTCAGGGTCTTGCCTGAGCTAAGCACATTAAGCTACACTCCCAGCCCCTGAGTTAATGTTCATAAAAGTTGATTTATAAAACAGGTTTTCTTTTTCCTTTAGAGTAGTGTCTTTGTTTCTTGTTTAAGATATCTTCATGTATGACCTGTTGTATAGCTCTGTGGTACAGTACATGCTTAGCACACACAGGGCCGCAGGTTCAATCCTCAGCACCCCTAAAACAAAACAACAGAGCACAAGACACATGTGCTTAGCCTAATCTAAAATAGATGTTCTTCTCTACTGTCTTCCAGAAACTTCAGGGACTGATTTTTCTCATGTAGGACCCCAACTGTCTTGGATGATTTTGATGTACAGTATGAGGTAGGAGCAGCTAAGTTAAACTATGACCACACAGCAGGCCCACAAGAAAAAGCAATCTCTGTCACCCCAGAGGCAAAGCAGTATCCCTACACCCTAATCCCTTACCTAAATCCTGTAAAAGTATGACTCCGCCCAGAAGGCAGCAGAATTCAGATGCACACATCCCTACTGCTTGAGAGTATTTTAGAACACAAACTGTATGCAATGCACTTCTGCCACATTAGGCTTCCATGGCCATCCCTAAGTCTGTTCTGACAGTTGTGCAGAGTTTGAACCTCTCTTAAAATGCAAATGACAAAGTAGAGATATGCACAGGGACAAGGTTAGGCAGTACCTGCTATCAGACCAGCCACCAGCCTCTTCAGGCTAAGGAAAAGGGAGGCCATGGGATACAGACAAACACAGCCCCATGGCTTCCATGCCCACCACAGACTGGGGTAAAGACCAATAAAAGCTGGAAGAGAAAATGGGCAGGCTGAGTGCACAGGAAAAGCCTGTTTTGTAACAGATGAGCCCAAACCCAACACGGGGATGAGCTGGCCCTGGGAGGAGTCGAGCAGGAGGGTTCTGGTGGGGAAAACCAGCCTATCCAGACACTGTGGGAGGGGGCTGGGATATCACTGGGACCTCCGTGGACAAGAAGGCGGGGAGTAGTTGAACATGTCAGTAAAGGTAAAAGAGGTTTAGTTGGGGGTGGGGGGGGGGGCGTCTTGTTCTTGTTTCATTTTTCTAAGCAGGATCAGGAGCCAGGGGAAGATGCTGCTGGAACTCATTAAGTTTTTGGGCATGCACCTTGAAGTTCCTTTATGAGGTTGAAGGCAATTGGTCTACCTTGAAATCCTTCTCTCACACTGTGGTTCATTCAGGCAAAAAACTACAAAGAGCCTATTGGCTTGGACTTTGCAGACAGATGGGCAGACACACACACACCATGCCCCTTCAGTCTTCTTCCTTGAGAACACAGGCAGGTCCTCACTCCACTTGGCCCCCCAGTGCTGCCGCGAGCTGAGGCCTCAGTCCCCTCTCTGACCATAGGGACAGCGTCTATACGGCAGGCTGCTCTATCTCTGTTCGTGACTCAGCCCTTATCTCAGCTGCAGGTTTACCTTGTGACAGCGCGATTCGCGTCTGCTTCCTGAATGACTCCATTGACTCCAGAAGGGCAGTCTGAGACAGCATTGGCCTCCGAGGCCTGCCCAGCACACAGCATAAGACCTGGCCCCAGCAGGTGACTCACAGGTATGAGAGCATATGCGTTCATTTTACACACACACACACACACACACACACACACACACACACCCCTCAGCGGAGCGCACCAAGTGCCAGATACCACACAACCTCAGCGGTCCACTCGTTCCTAATCTTTCTTTTATGCTCCATACAGCAGGGTCAACTGGAGCCATCTTATCACTGAAAGCATACTTGTAGAATCAAAAAAGGACTACAAGCCTCCTACCATAAGGGACACATGGCGGGGGATTCATTCTCGCCCTCAGGGATTTTGCTGTGGGCACTAGGTGGCCAGGCTAGAGCTGCGGAGGAACCATTCAAGTAACTCAGTCAGCTGGGCCACCGAGTTAGCCACACTGACAAAAGTCCAGGAGATATAGGTGTGACAGCACGGGCTGCAATCCCAGCACTCTAGGAGGCTGAGACTGGAAAGTCACAAGTTTGAGCCCAGTCTCCTGCTTCAGCGTCCCTGGTGTGGGGGATCACAGGCCCAGGCCACTGGACCTGGCAGATTAAGCTATCGGCTATATTGGATTTCCTTTTCCCTCCGTTTATTGGGCTTTAACTCCACAGTCTGTCATGATCATCGCCACATTCACTTAGAAGTGACAGCAACCCAAGGGAAGGTCCCACATCCAGCACAATCTCCTTCAAATAAAAATCTCGGAGGAGAGAGAAAGTTTCTTTCCATAAAGCAAGGCATGTGGCCTTTCACAAACAGAAAAGCAAAGATCGCTTCGGGAATGAGACCCGCTACCTTGTCCCTCAAAGGCAATCTACACGCACCATTTCTTACAGTTTACAGCAGACGACAACCTGTTCACATGAGCGTGATCCCAGATTTGCACGCATTGGACAAAACAGTCCCAGACTGTGACGGTTCAGGGAGCAGCACGACGCGACACGCGGGCTGTGGGTTAGCTCATGCCAGCCACTCCTCGGCATCCCAGAGGGCACAGGAAAGCAGTGACCGAAACAGTAAGACGCAATCATACCCAACGGCATCTCTTGTTGTTACTAAACATTACTATCTATATTTTCTACCTTTTTTGCAAATGCAAGGAAAAATACTAAGCTTTCTTTGAAAGCCCTGGAGATAAGTCATATTTGGAGTCTACCCTTCTACACGCACAGCCTCGTGGGGACACATCCAGGTCCTAAGTTAGTAACAGGCTAAAATCAGGCTCAGCTGCTGTATGGCCCGAGGCAGGTGCTTCATCCCAGAAGCCCACCCTTTCCTCTACTATGCAATACAGCTGAGGGGCGTCTGATCTGCTGGCTTCAGAAACACCCAAAGAGCCTAGGTCTGTCCACAGCAAGTGCTCAATCAAGACATCTGCTGCTATTTGTGGGGGAGTTGTTGTTGTTGTTGGGTTGGTTTGTTGGTGGTGGTGGCGAGCTTTTTTGTTTGTTTTTGCTTTTTTTGAGGCAGGGTCTTGCTCTGTAGTCCAGGCTGGTCCTGAACTCGCTATATAACCTGGGCTGGCTCTGAACACACAACAATCCTCCTCCATCAGCCTCCCTAGTGTTTGAGCTTTTCCCCCCCCGACCCCACTATTTTTTATTAATATACAAATGTAATACATAGTCTTTACAATGAATTTGGGTGTTTCGTACGCCTATGTATCATATCGAGTTTACAATCCCTTCCCATTTTCTACCCTCCCACCCCCTCCCTATCCCTTCTCCCGACTCCGGCTATCACTTCATATGGTTGAACAAGTGCTTGAGCTTTAACCAGACCGTATTTGTGTTTTCAAAGAAGAGCTACAAAAGAGCCCTAGGCAGGCTTTACGTTCTGAGAGGTGCCTTCCCGGTGGCCTCACCTGCTCTACCCTTCAGGAGAAAGGGACCAGAACCAGGGACAGGGTGTGAGCTCACCACGGTGGTGGCCTCTGAGTCACAGCCCAGCCCTTCTCTGCCATCTCCTTTTGTTCCCTGGGAGGTGAGCTGTGACTCACATGGGTTCTCTTCCCGGGCTGCACCCACGTGAGCTGGGGCCAGCCTGCCCTGTCCACAGAGTCCTGAGGAAACCCCGTGTGCACACTCCTCCCTCGGGGCCTACCTCACCTGCAGCACCAGACCCTGCGGGGACCTCTTGGGTCTCACGAGTTCACACCGCCACTGCGGCCTCTCTTCTGGCCTGCCCGGCTGTTTTCCCCGCGTGGCTGTGCTCTGACTTCACTCATGGTCATTCACACTCATTTGCGTGCTTAACGCCTCTTGCACTTTTTTGCTAGCAGAGCAGACACATTTACCTCTGTACCCATTCTCAAGGGAACAACTCCATGGCACCAAGGACAGTCACGGGGCCATGCCACCGTCCACTCTTAAGGCTTTTTTGGGAAGCAGGGTGGGACTTGCACGCACAGGCAGTCACTCCCGGCACGCCCCTGCCACCGCTCCCCAGCTCCAGGTAATGTTCACTGTTCTTTCTGTCCCTGAAACTGCGCAATGCAAGGTCCTTCACATCAGAAGGATCATACAGTGTTTGTCCCTCTCTCTCTCTGGTTTATTTCACTCGGCACAACATCCTCAGGTTTCATCCACGTGGTCACAGACATCAGAATCTCCTTCCTCACTGTGGCTGACTAACATTCCGCTGTCTGTACACACCCCTTTTGTGCACACCAAAGGACCGATGGGCTGTGTCTTCTTTCGGTTAACACACGTACTGCTGTTGTATGTGTGCATCTGTTTGTGCCTGTCCCAGTCCTCCTGGAAGGAACTTGTTGAACCCCATGGTAATTCCATGTATAACTCTAGCTACAAACTTAGGTCTCTGGCACTTCACGAGGCCATCACCATGGCAGGCACTCAGTGAGCATGCTCTCTCCCTCTGGGCACACCCTGTTCTGGGGACTCTTGCTGATTCACTGACTCCATCCTCAAAACAACACCCTGAGTTGGGGTATCATTGTTTCTGGCCCTAGTGCACAAACAAGGCAAGGATAGAGAGGTTACCCCCTCAGGTGGCAGGGCCAGCATCAGCCCCAGCTGTGACACCAGACCTCCACTGAGGACATGGCTGCTGCCTACGTGCTCTCCCTGCTCTGGCACCCTTCCTTGCTCTGGACTAAGGAACAGAAACGCGAGGGAGTGGGGAGGGAGGTTCCACCGGATGGGCTCACTTTGAAATGGAACCTGTCTCCATGGTAAGAAGGGGGCATACTGGAGGGTCACTGCAGCAGCTGACACAATCACTGGATCCAAAGACAATGTGCCCAGCCTGCCCTCACGCTGTCACCCCTCCAGGGAGGGCCTGTCCTCCTTCCTGGGCCCAGATGCCTCAGAGCATCTCTCTGTGGTTTCTGAGCAAGTTACCATGACTCTAAGGAAGCCCACGGCCTGCCTGCCTGGGCCCAGCTCCAACCTGGACTGGTCTCCACAGTCGGGAGGGTAGGGAAACTTAGCTTAGGCTCTGGAGCGCGCGCGCACACGCGCGCGCGCACACACACACACACACACACACACACACACACACACACACACACACACTGCCTTGGAACCCATGACAGCCCAAAACTAGAAGCTGCCCAGGGCTGGGAACAAAACAAGGTGAAACGCAGTTGCTTCATTTACTAAGTGTCATTTACAAAGCACTAAACATGTAGTGACTTTAAGAGGCCAGCATAAAGAGCCTTACACAGGAACATCTGGTTGAAAAGACACACACATACACATACATGTATGTAATCATTCACAGGATAAATTATGCAGGCAACAATAGTATCTTAGCTCTGTTTTCCAAATGTTCCTTTTCTGGCAAACACTTATTTATCAGAGATTCAGGAAAAGTACTAGGAATACATGGGGGAATGAAACAGAAATAAAGTTCTCCCCATCACCGACCTCGTAACGTCCACAAAGAGGGAGGCTCAAAGGGACTCAATCAAAATGCAGCACATGACGGATAGTGACAGGTATGAAGGGGAAGCAAGGAAAGCAGAGGGGACGCTGGACAGGTGATGGCAGGTCAAATACAATGACCAAGAAGGTTGAGAGACGTGAGGGTTTGAGGTAGACATTTGGAGAAGACTGTTCCAGGCAGGAGTTGAGCAGAAAGTGCAAAGGCCCTGGGGGATCCAGGGAAGAATCCTGAGATACAGCACTGAAGCCAACACAGCTGGCATGGGATCAGAGGGAAGAGAAAAACTGAGAGGTGCCAGAGAGGCAGCGTGGCTCGATCCCATGGGGCCAGGGGCCTAGCACTAAGCAGACTGTGGCTCGTGTGGTGAGTAGACGAAAGCTAGGCGAGGCTGTTGGGGGAATCTGCCCGATCTTTCAGAAGGTTCTGAACTGAGAACAAGCTGAGAAGGGGCAAGGACAGACACGTGCAGACCTGCCAACAGACCACCCGGCCATCAGGTGAGGGGGAAGAACGGCTCGGACGAGCGTGGCAGGAGCGGGCCCCATGCACATTCTAGATGTATTTTAGGACAGAGCTGTGGGATCTTACGATGAACGTGATAATGAGGAACACAGGAGTCAGAGACAAGCCGGGAACACAGAAGGCGGGAGCAATGGCTCCACACTGACCGCAGCATCACACCGGCTTCTTCATGGTGCCTGGCATCCAATGAGAGGTCTGGATTTTGCAGAGAATTTATGGCTGGCTTTTCCAATGCATAGCAGTGCATCAGGGTAGTAAATCATATCTTATACCTTAATTGTGACAAGAGATAATTATGTGACCTGAATTCTTATTCTAAATTTTCTGTTTTGAGACAGGGTCTCACTATGTAGGCCAAGCTAGCCTCACAATATAGACCAGGCTGGCCTCAAACTATGGCAATCCTCCTGCCTCCACCTCCCAAGGTCTGGAATCACAGGCGTGCATCCCTGCTTTGTGTGGTTCTGGGGAACTGACATGCTTTAGCCACTGAGTTACACCCCCAGCCCCTGCTGTAAATCTTAACAGAGCTTGGGCTTTGGGGGTTCAAACCCTAGATCTGCCACTCACTTGGAATCGGACCTTGGGCTAGCTGCTTCTGTCCCTCAGTCATCGGCTCTGAGAGGCTGTGAGGGTTAAATGAGGGAGTACACGTAAAGCACAGAACACAACCACTATTTAAAATAACAGCAACAAAACTTGAGACCAACATGCTTAGTAAAGTGAGTCAGATGCAGAAGGTGAAATATCGAATGGTCTCTCTGATATGAGAAACTCTGATCCCAGATCACAATTATCTCACAGAACTTAAAGTGAAAAATAAAGGGAACAGGGGTTGGGGGTTGGTTATGGGAGTGGGTAGGGGGTGGACTGAAAGGAAAGCAGGAAGGTCTTGTTACTTTGACGAGATATGTATGTTCACAAAATGCCCCAAACCAATGTAAACCTTAAATTTTGCACTTATATATATATCAATAAAATGGGAAAAAATGCAAAAATAAAATAACAACAACAAAACAGTAGCAGATTAATGCAGAAAACAATTACCAGAAGACACCAGGCAGAGCATTATTTCACTACATTCCTGCTTCTGACAATCCCACATAATGTTCACACACATACATGCACACACACACACACACACACACACACACACCAGATTACAATCTAGATTTACTTTTGATGGGTTACAGTAAAACACGTGTGAAAAGCCACCACGTCCTACCACATAGTAACTGCCCAACAGAATCTGGTGGCAACATTATCATGTTCTCATGATGTGTTTTTCTTACTAGCATTTTTGTTTGTTTGAGACAGGGTCTCAACTTAGTAGTGCAGGCTGGTCCTGAACTCATACTATAGCCCAGGCAGGCGTTGAATTCATGGCAATCCTCCTGCCTCAGCCTCCCAAGCGGTGGGATTATAGGCATGCACCACCACATCCAGTTTCTGTGGCACTGGGGAATCGAACCCAGGCCCTTGCACTTGCTAGGCAAGTGCACTAACTGATGAGCATCTATTGTCCTGGTAAAAAGCAGCTGTTGACATGTTTCTCAATCTTGCCACTCAATTACGGCACCAGTGTGTAAAAGTGGCTGCACCTCCCTTGATTAATTTCTCAACTTTTTCTCCTCTAAAGAACTCAGATGGTCACTCAAATGTTTTCTGACTCACCATGCTGGCCAAAGATTTACTGAGATCCTGCCCAGCCCAGAACACACAAAATGTGAGCGATTTGTTAATAAAACCACTTGTGTTTGCAGACAGTGCACATGGCTTTTGTAAAGTCAGAGCCATGCTGGAGAGACACAGTCCTCCCCACCCTCAAGGAGATGTGTCATGGAGGCGGGTGACTCAAGGTCAGCTCAGCTGTACATCCTGAGACCAGGCAGGAGGTGGGAGCTCTGTGGCACGCTTCCTCAACTGGGGACCAGACTGTGTCACTATGTTTTTCCCCTAACTTTCCATGCACACACATGCCTCACTAAAGGATGGAAATAAAATCCCTATGACCTGCCTGTTCTCGCATAGCTTAAAGGAATGTGCTAAACTGAAAGATCTTAGATTTTTGAAGACCTCAAAACAATTCCTAGTGAATGTAACCTTCTTCCTACTGGAAATAAGTGAAAACAGCCCCCAACAGATGCTTGTTAAAATTGCTTTTTTGAAATAATTCCAACCCCTCCCACACATACACATTAGCAGTCCATGTGTTTAAAGGGAGATCCGCTCACTCTCGCTGAGGTAGGCCTGGTGGATTTGCAGTTTCAAATGCGTTTCCAAGGTTGCTCCCTAAGTTTGGAAAACAAGGTTCCCAATGACACAAATGTAGTCACTTTTTATTTCTTTCTCCTTGAGAACAGAATCTCCAGTTTGTGCCAAAGCATTACATCTGGAACACATAAGTACACGCAAGGGTGTAAACTAAATCTTAATATGTAATATTATTCAGTTCTTACTGTTATTCCATTCTTCAGACTATCATACAGCAGACTGGAGGAGGGTGGAGAAAATGGCTTTAGCAACAGAGATCTTTCCTCAAATGAAAGGCTACTTCTTTACCCAACAGCTAAAATAAATCATTTAATTTTTTTAAATGACTCAAAATGGATTAATAAACTATAACTATAAAATAACTGTAACTATAAAACTCTTAGAAGAAAACATGGGCATAAATCTTCATGACCTCTGAGTAGGCAAAAGTTTCTTCAGCATTACACCAAAAATACAGGCAAACCAGGCATGGTAGTGCATTCCAGTCATCCCAGCAATAGGGAGACTGAGGCAGGAGGAATGCTATGAGCTCAAGGCGAACTTGGACAATTCAGTGAGACCATGTCTCAGAAAAAAATATTCTATAAAAATGATAAATTGGACTCCATAAAAATTAAACTGCCATGTTTCAAAGACACCATTACAACAGGAAAAAGGTAGCTAAGGAAATTAAACATTTGAAAATTATATATCTAATAAGAAATTGAACCCCCAAATACATTAAAAATCTTTATTCAACAATAAAAAAGATATAAAGCTCAATTTTTTAAACAAACAAAAGACCTAAACGCACACTTCTCCAAAGAAGACGTATGGAAATATGCTGAGCCTCATTAGCCAATAGGAAAGTGAAAATCAAAAGCATACTCGGTAGGGTGGAATATTAGGTTTTCATTGCTGGGACAAACGACCTGGCATGCACAACCTATAGGACGACCGTTTGTTTTGACTCACAGTTTCAAAGGTTTCAGTCCACGGTCTGCCATCTCCATCTCCAAGCAGAAACATCAGGGCAAAGGGTGTGGAGAAGGTGCTTTCTGCACGGCAGCCAGGAAGCAGAGCACAGGGGAAGAGTGCCAGAGAGGAAGGATCCAGGGACAGCCACATTCCCAAGGTCACACTCCTATGACCCACCCAGACACACCCAGAAGTGGGCTTTACTAATTTCCTAGTTGCTTCTCAAGCCAATCAAGATTCATCATCACAGGCTGGGATGTAGTTTAAGCGCTTGTCTAGCAAGCGCAAGGCTCCGGGTTAGATTCTCCAGTACCACAACATAAAGATCAGCTTGGTATGCTGGAGCACACCTGGAATCCCCTGGAGCACACTCGGGAGGCTCAGGCAGGAGGATTGCCATGAGTTCAAGGCCTGCCAGGGCTATATAATGAGATCCGGACCAGCCTGAACTACACAGTGAGATCCTATCTCAAAAAATAATTAATTGTCACAGGTGGCAATAATAAAAAAACATGGATGATAACAAGTATTGATGAGAATATGGGTAAATAAGAAACAAAAAACCCTATATAATGTTGGTGAAGTTGTAAAATGATACAGCCAGTTTGGAAAACTCTTTGGCAGTTAAAATGTCAAATACAGGGGATACCCGCTCAGGAGGCCTCCTGGCTCTGCCGCTGGGAGCTTGCCTGTGCTTCTTTCTCTTCTCTTCCTCTACAGAAGGCCTGCTTAGGTTTCCCCCAGCATCTCAGCCAACAGCTTTTCTTTTCACTTTTGTTTGCTTCAAAGAACTGTTGCATGCATTAAAAAAATTTTTTTAAGTTAAACGTTAAATATAGAAATGCTACTTGACCCAGCGATTCCACTGCTGTGCATATATCCAGGAAAATGAACACACGTGCCCAAGTGAGGCACTGTGGTGCGCAGCTACCTGAGAGGCTGAGGACCCCTGCGCAACTCTGGAGGCCGCCCTCAAGACAGAAGTTTTCCTGAGCGCAGCGGTGACTCAGCAAGCTGACGCAGAAGCACCTTAAGTTTCAGCCCCACCTGGGCAATTGAGTGACTTGGTGAGAGCCTGTCACAAAATAAAAACAAAAAAGGGGAAAAGGAGAACATCTAGGCGAGGGCAGAGAAAGCGATCCCATACCTGCTCCCCAGCTAATTTTTTCCCCTTGGCTGTGCCACTACTGCACACTCGACTAAGGTACAGCTGTCCTTAGCGTTATAAGAAACAAAACGCATGTCCATACAAAGTGGTACCTCAGGCTGGAGGAATGGCACAATGGTTAAAGCACTTGCCTAGCAACACCAAGGCTCTGGTTCGATTCCCAAGTGCCACAGAAAGCTGAGCATGGTGGTGCCAGCCTGTAATCCCAGCACTCAGGAGGCTGGGGCAGGAGGATTGCCATGAGTCCAAGGCCAGCCTGGGCTCCATAGTGAGTTCAGGACCAGTCTGGGCTACAGAGTGAGACCCTGTCTCAAAAAATCAAAAAACCAAAAAAAAAAAAAAAAAAAGGGAAAAGAAAGAACGAAGTTGTACCTCAAGGTCAGGTAGAAAGAGGAGAGGCGTCTGAGAAGAGGGAGCAATCCTGGGCACAGGTAAAAGGAAAAAAACGGGCTGCTGAGCAGCACAAAAAAAATGAACCTGGGGTGTTGGTTTTTAAAGATACAGGTACACCCACCTATACACAAAAGCAAGAGAAACACACATTCTCTCTGGCAGCAATCCTGGAACAGAAGGGGTAAAATTTCATTTTTTTTTTTTTTTTACCCTGCAGTTTCTACCGGTGTATAATAAGAATTTGTCAAGATTTCTCATGCAGATGAGTACTTGTGGTTCTGGCCAAAAGGGAAGGAGAATGGGAGGTGGTGACCCCTGGAGCCAGGTGCTGTGGGTCCTGAAAATGGGCACGACTCAGGAAGGCAGCCTTCAGGAGGCGGGGGCCACGGGAGCGAAGGCCTGTGTGGGCGGGAGGGCCTCCCTCAGCAGCACCCGGGACCTCCGGGGGGGCTCCGCTGCAGCGTCCTGGGGGAGGACAGGCTGGGACGTGGCTGAAGGTGACCATGAAGAATGAGTGTAGTCAGTCATGTTGCAGGCTGCGTGGCCCTCAGGGACAGGGGCCTCCTCTGTCCAGCTCCTCTGCCGCCCAGTGCCCCGGCCTCTGTGCAGCATACTGGCTGTGACCTGGGCTCCACGTCTAGCTGTTTTACTTGTGGTCCACCTTGGAAAAGTCAGACAACACCTAGCAAATGAAGGCAATGACCGCCTTGGCTCTGCCATTCTGCGGCCACCCTCCATGGCAGGAGCCCTCATACCCTGGCAGGGTACATGCCGGGGTCAAGTAGACAACCGGAAGCTGCCTCTGCCTCTCAGAGCTGGCACGACATGGCGGTGCAGGCCAAGGGAGGCCCGCAGATCTACTCAGAAACAGCCATCTCTCTTGACAGCACTGCATCCCCAGGACATCTGGGAAGAAGCTGTCCACCCCTGACCATCCTGCCACAGCTTGGCGGAGCTTTCATTGGGGCATTGGTGATGCCACACCTCAGTCTCCTGGTCTGGAAGACGGAACACTGAATGGGATTTACTGCAGGCTACCAGGTCTGGTCCCTTGCCACAGATACACACATATCAAACACACAGAGTTCTATAATCAAGGGGGAGTGCACGCCATCGGAGAGCCTGGGAACCTACTAGCTGGGCCTCCACATATGCGTTTTCTTCCTCCGCCCCCCCTCCTCCACCGGGTCCCTTGCAGACATCTTTTTCTGTATCTACTTAGATGTCGTTTTTCCAAGGCACCTCCACATCATACCTTTTCCACAATGTTACAGATGAAGACACCAAACCCAAAAAGTTAAGTTACTGGTACAAAGTCACACAATGTGAATCTTATACTCTTTGTGGTAGTAGCAAAGGTGTGGAGGGGTGGTAACTGGATATTGAACCCGGGGCCTTTGCACTAAGCTGTATCTCCTGCCTTTTTTTTTTTTTTTTTTTTTTTTACTTTTGATTTTGAGACAGGGTCTTACTAAGTCTCTAAATTGGAGACAAGGTCTCCCTAAGTCACTAAATTGCTTGGCTCTAACTTGCGATCTTTCTGCCACCGCACTCAGACTGCAAGCTAACAAAATCAAGCTCAGCTGCCCCCGTGGGGACCTTATACTGTGTTAAATGACACAACTGGTCCATCAGTAAGTTAAGGGGGGAGAGGGAAGCACTTTCTGGTCTCTGAAACTATGTATGTTATCCCTTCACTTAAATAACTCTTTTTTGAGGTGATTCCCTCTAGGTGATGAGGTGGACAGAATAAAGGACGTAAAAGTTGAAGGCGGCCCTGGCCAAGGCAGGCGGGGTGAGGTGGGTCTGCCCGAATGCGGGCTTTCACTCCAGCAGTGCCCCCACTACACTTTTGGTTATTCCCACTGGCATTGCAGGAACCATCACTGCTCCAGGCAGTACCCTCAACAAAGGAAGGCATAAGCCTTCGAGCTGGCCATCAGGGCACAGAACACCAAGATCTTACCTCAGCCACCAGCTAGGCCAGGGGGCAGGGAGGAGACTCTGGCCACACTGGAAATTCACCTACCACCTGCAGCTGCTGCACATACTCTCTCTTTCTCTTTGCATCTTTAGGGCTCCCCCCTCAGTCACCCAGGTTTCTGCTCAAACGCCACCTCCTCGCAGAGACCTTCCCTGACCCGAATCAGCTCTCCCTCCATCCCAGAAGGGTGACACCATTCCCAGCCAAAAAGTATCTTTTTAAATATATCAAGGTCCACATATAATAAATTAAGGAACAATTCTGAAGGACTCAGTGAAAAAAATAAAAGAAAGAAAGGTGCATTACAGGGGCTCGAACCATGGAGCACTTGGCCTCAAGTGCTTCTAAACCACAGCAATGGCCTTTCTGTTCCCTCGCTGGTCACACATGACTCCACAGCCTTCTGAGTTGTGGCCAGGGGCTCAGCGACCTTACCAATGACAGAGAAGCACAGGCAGCTGGTGGGACAGATATCGCTGAGAGGAGGAGGACCAGGATATAACACAATCTGGAAGGACTTGAGCAGTGGCATGCAGACACCTGGAGGCCACACCTTGTCCTCATCTGAGGCAGAGGGACTCTACCTGATTCTCTGCCTCCCAACCCATATTTTGTCCAAAGGGACCAGCTGAGCTGGGAGGCGACCAACTTCCCGTCCTTCAAGGTTTCAAACTCAGGATGAATAGTTAGTTAACTAGGAAGAGATATTGTAGAGGTAACGTAGATGAAAGGCGAAGCTAGGTGGCCTTAGCCGTCACTTTCAAGCCTGGGGTTCTGATTATCGGACATGTCTTCTGAGCTTATGGCACTTAAAATTTCTCCAGTGGCCTCACTTCAGTCAATGGGTGGCCCTTCGTTCAGAAATATCCACTGAGCATCTTCTGTGGGCAGGGCCAGGGTTTAGTGGTAAATGGGGCCACTCCCGGGCCTTCTCCAGGATGAACGCAGACAATAAACTCACAAACAGCCAGGCATGGCGGTACACGCCTATAACCGTGGCTACTCAGGAGGCTGAGGCAGAAGGGTGGCAAGTTTGAGACCAACGTGGCCAACTTAGCAGACCCTGTCCTGATATAAAAATAAGGGACTGGAGGTATAGCACAGAGGTTAAAGAGCTTGTCTAGGAAGCTCAAGGCCCTGAGTTCATTCCCCAGCATCACATAAAGCTGGGCGTGGTGGCTCACATCTGTAATCCTAGCACTCCATAAGGCTGAGACAGGAGGACTGCCATGAGTTCAGGGCCAGCCTGGGCTCCATATAGAGTTCAGGATCAACCTGGACTGCACAGTGAGACCCTGTCTCAAAAAATAAAAATAAAATAAAAAGCAAAAAGGATCAAGAATGTAGCTCAGTGGAAAAATCCTCACTGGCCACCCTTAGAAATCAGGGCCTGTCCACCTCTGGCAGAATAGGAATAAAGAGGAGGCTCCCTAGAAAAATATACACCTGCCTCCAAGCTCCTCATGTACCTTTCCAGAGGATCCCAGGGCCCCAGGTTCTGTGCTCCTGTTGGCAGAGTTCAAGAAGAAAGCCACAGAGCTGACAAGAAGAAACTAAACAGGTGCAGCGCAGGGAGACTGCACTGGTGCAAGAGACCATCCTCCGCGAAGGAAAGAATGGGGAGAGGGAGACAAGACCCGCCCCCGGGCCCTTAAATAGACTGGCACATTTACAGGCTGCAGGCTGTCAGCCTACCAGGGGCGCAAGGCTTCGAAGAATGCAAGTGAGATGGATCCACTCCACCCCCACACCAGCCCAGAGGCAAGCACGCAAGTCAACCCCAGAGCGTCCAGAAGGGCCCCGACCCTGGTTCCCAGCAGTGTCCTTGACAAAAGTCACCACAGTCCCATATTCTGAGATACACTTTGCACAAGGCTAGTGAACCCCAGGAGGTGTTCGTACAACGCCCAAGTTTCCCAGACGGAGGAAGCCCTGCTACCGTGCAGGTAATGCCAGAGCCCCACATCCACCAACCTCCGTGGGAGGCACTATTCGTCGGATTAAGCAACAGAGACAAAAGCAACTAACTGGCACAAGACTTACGTGTTACCAACCACGAGTTTAGGTACGTTAACCTTATGAAATCCTTTAAGGTGTGTACTATTGTTACCACCCTATTTTATAGATGAGAAAACGGAGGCACGGATATTAAACTTGCCCATGACTACACAGTTGTGATAAAGGTAGTAAAATTGGCCTCTTCCACGCCAGGGAGAAGAAAGTGATTTTATCAGCGTGGTGCTGGCAGTTCCCTCATCTGGCCCAGAGCTTGAAGCAAGCCAGGTCCGGGCAATAAACCGAGCTACGCAAGTCTTCTAGGTGCTGTTTCCGCGGAGATCAAGCCAGTGATGGGACGGAGGGAACAGCCACCCACCTGGGCAAAGCCAGCGGAACCCATTCCCACGCGACTCAGAAAACGCTCACCAGTCTCCGGAGGCACCAGCACCACGCTCAAGTCAGGCTCTCGGTGCTGGTCACGCTCGCGTCGCATCTCAGCCGCGCCCGGCCGCGCAGCTGTCAGCCGAAGCACCGGGCGGCCCGGGCGTCACCCGCTGACAGCGGCGCTCGGGGGCCGGTTGCCCGAGCGCGGTGACCAGCGGCCCCTGCAGCCACCCAACACCGCCCACGCGAGGGGAGAAGAGAGTCGAGAGAAAGGGGCGCGACTCCGGGCAGGTGGCACCACCCTCCCCGGAAGTGGCGCCGCGAACTTTCTCCGAGAGCCACGAGGGGACCGAGTCAGCGCCGCAGCGGGAGCAGCGCCGGCCCCGCCGGGGCCACCGTGCACCTGCGCCCCGCCCGGCAGGGGACCTCGCGGGGCGGGGACCCGCGGCGGGGGGCGGACCACGGCCGGGGGGGAGCGGCCAGCTCGGGGTCCCGCGGGGGCGGGGGCAGGCCGCCGCACTCACCTGGGCGGCCGCGCGGGCTCGCGGCGGCCGGAGGCGCGGCGGGCGGGCGGGCGGGCGGGCGGGAGGGGCGGCGGGCGGGCGGGCGAGTGGGCGGGGCGGGGCGGCGGGCGGGCGAGTGGGCGGGGCGGGGCGGGGCCGGCGCGCCAGGTGGGCGGGGCGGGAGGCGGGCCTGGACCCCCGGCCGCGCCAGCGCCGCGTCGCCTGCTTTCCAGCTGCGGCTGCCGGAGGCTGAGAAAGTAGCGGCAGGGCCCCCGGAGCCGACCCAGGAGGGGTCGCGGAGCGGGACACGGCCGCTGCAGCCCGCCACGGTCCTTCTTGGAAGAAGGCGCCGGGGAAACCCGCGAGGAGCCGCTGGAGGGACGGGAATCCGGGCGGGCGAGGAGCGCGTGCTGCGGCGGCGGGGACCGTCCTAGCGGGCTAGGGCCAGCGCCGCGCGCGGATCCGGGGCGTGTCACGCCTTGCCCAAGCCTCTTTGTCTTGACTATGGAGGTGACAAAGAGGACGAGCCTCCGAGTTGCTCAAAGCTGGGACGCCCGGAGTTCTCAGTCGTCGTACATTTGTAGGTGGCGCTGAACCAGTAGGAGCGGGCCAGAAATAGCCTGGGCCCCGCGTGCAGAATCGAAGTAAAACTGTTTTCTGCACTCATTCATTCTTTTCGCAGCTGAACGCCTGTTGTCCTCAGGACCGCGTCAAATCGTGAACAGTGATCTCCCGCGCGTGTCCAACCCGCGTATCGCCTGTTTTTCTGGCACTAGGGATGGACCCCAGGGCTTTCACAGAGCTACATCCCACCCTTTGGGGGTTGTTTTTCGTTTGGTTTGGTTTACTAGTACTAGAGGCTCAGCGCAGGGCCTTCACACGGAACTTACACCACCAGCACCATTTTTAGTTTTAGTTTTCAGACAGGCTCTCACTTGTCCACCTGCCTCAGCTTCCCAGAATACTGGGATTGCAGGTCTGTGCCACTCATGCTTGCCCTTGTTTTTCTGAGTGAAGAGGAACTCAGCCACGTATAAAATATGTAGTGTAGTTAATGTATATAAACACTAATTTTTTAAAGTTTTCATAACAACAGTTTTTTAAAAATCAAGGACAAAAAGACAGACCACAGGCTGGGAACACAGATCCTCATCTATCTTGCTGGGCTCTGATGAAAGTGTAAACCTGCCGGCAACAATAAAAAACTCATGGGCTGCTTCCATGTGCTACCTGTGCATTTTCAGTGCTTCACCAAATGTAACACCCACTACCATCTTAGGCTGGTGGGGATTGTGCGGGGGCCACTTCTGAGAGGAAAGCTTTGACGCCTAGGTGAGGGCAGCCTCCACCCGGGTCCTGGGCAGTCCTGGAGATGACAGCTGGGCCCCTGTTTACCAAGGCAAGGACCCGAGGTACTGGGTAAGGACCGGGGCTCTGAGTGGATCTACCTCTGGCTCTAATGCCACCCTCCTACCCCACCTCATAGCAGACACGGAGTGAGCGCTCCCTGGGAGGTCACTGCCTTGATGGCTCCCCGGGGATATAAGTCTTCCAGTCCAGGCCCCATGACCAGTATGTGGTGTCCAGGACTCGCTCTGCCCCACTGGGACTTTCCTTACAGCTACCTCCGCCTGCTGCTACATGTGCTCAGCTTCACAGTGCTGGGTGGCCTCTTCCTGGCCCACAGCCCACAATGTAGGCCAGAAACCAAGCATCTTGAGCAAACTGACTTCACTCCAACAGCTGCGGCCTCATTCCACTACAGCTTCAAGGAGGCTCCTTGACCTGAGACCCAGTACCTCATAACACATCAGTTTCTTGTTTAGGAAACACGCACTCTCCCCAGTGCTCCACTTCCAAGAGCAAATCCCACATCCAGACTCCTAGGCCTCAACCTTTTCCCCAACATCCCTTTGCTATGCTCCTTTCCTCCTCTGGAGTGTGGAAGAGCCCTACAACAACCAGTGTGTTCATTAAGTAATAAAGAGTAGTAAGCAAGGGGCACTTGCTCTCCTTACCCAGAATTCAGCGGCCACTTCACACCCACACATTCACCTCTGAGGCCCTACCAGCCAGCTTTGTCAAAGAAATTTTCTTCTTAGTTAGGGTCTGCTCTTGGGCACAGTGGTGACTGTTCCTGAAGCAGGCACAACACGGAGCTGACAAGGGGAGGCAGACCCCTCAGTGAAGGCAAGGAGATGAGAAGAAAGCACTGGCCAGGTAGAGGAAGGAGGGTCTGAGCTGAGCCCTGACAAGGAAAGTACCAGGCAGGGGAAAGTGGGAGAAGTCAGGAGGTGCTAAAAGCCCAGACATGAGACAGTGCTGGTCACAAAGGAAGCCGGCCGAGATGGCAGAGAGAAAGAACCACACCACAGGGATTTTCATGGGCCAGGGACGACAACAGGCCTTGTACATGGGAAGGTTCAGGCAGACGCATGATGAGATAGTAGCTGAAGTTCAGGTACATCAGGCACACTTGCTGCTGAGTGAGGGACCGGATGCAGTGGGGGAGTCTTCTTTCCACAGCCAAAGGCAATGTTCCTTTCTATTGTTGCTACAGGCAAACTCCTTGACTTCCTCTGTTTTATAATTCAAGGTTCCCAGAAAGCAGAGCACATCTGCAAGGACATGCAGACTGGCAACACATTTGTTGTAAGGGTTTGCAACGCTGTTGATAGCCAGCTTGGGGAGGCGAGAAGGACTTGGCTCTTGGATTCAGGTTGGAGGAAGAGATGACATACCCAGAGAATCCTTAGTCGGGGAGAGGAGGGTTCAGGCACCAGACATGAGTGACTGTCCAAGGAGTTTAGTTACTGGTAGAGAGGCTAGAGAACACCAATGGTCAGCCACCTTTCTCATCTTTCTCCTCAAGGCAGTAGGTTTTGTTTATTTGTTTTTCCTGAGACAGAGTTTCACTCGATAGTCCAGGCTGGTTCTGAACTTACTATGCAGCCCAGGCTAGTGCAGAACTCGCAGCAAACCTCCTGCCTCAGCCTCTCAAGCGCTGGTATTACAGGTGTGCACCACTACACCCCTCTTAGGGATCATTCTTGAACTCAAGCTGTGCCTCCAAACTCTTGAAGAAAGGATGGAGCAGGACTAGGGTAACGGCTTCATTAATCACCAATTAGGGATTCCAGGGTATGGGTGATGAGCTATGACCAACACCAGGCAGGAAGGCCATGGTGAGGGGCTGGGCAGCACAGCCAGGACAGCAAGCAGCACAGAAAGGCAACAGAGTGCAAGGCAAAATTCCAAGGACACCAGTCTTTGCTGCACCTAGCGGTACAAGCCTAAAATCTCAGTACTCTGCACCGCAAGTTCAAGCCCAGCTCAAGCAACTTAGCTACTTACTGAGAGCCCATCTCAAAATAAAAACAAACAAAAAAAAAGGGCCAGGGATGTTGTATAATATGAAAGCCCACAATTAAATTCCTAGTACCACTAGGGGAAAAAAAAAAAAGAGCCTCCTAGCTCCCGTGGTGCACCTTGAACACTTGGCAGATCTTGTTGTACAGGCCATACATTTAGAAACTTTTGACTATGTAATACATCGTGTAAAACAGTGTTGAGAAATACTGAGAAGTAGGCAGTGTAAGCTGAAACCCAGCCACAAACATAGCACCCAAGATAACCACTCTGTATTTGTGTTCTTTATTTCTCATTTAACATACTAGAAACTTTTTCTTTTGTCATGAATTCTCATTCTACTGAATGATCATTAAGGGCTGCTACATGAAAGAATATGCCATTTGTTGTATGAATGTGTGTAATTTTATAATCAATCCTCGTAGGGCTTAGGGCATAGTTCAGCAGCGAGCATATCTGCCTAGCAAAAACAAGGCCCTGGGTTTAATCCCTCAGTGCCACATAGCCAGGCATGATGGCACATTCCTGTAGTGCCAGCATTTGGGAGGCTGAGGCAGGGGGATTGCCATGAGTTTGAGGCTAGCCAGGGATACATGGTGAAGTCAGGACTGAGTCACATACTGAGGTCAAGACCGGCCTGGACAACACAGTGAAATCCTGTCTCAAAAAAAAAAAAAAAACCTCAATCCTAGTTGGTACTTGTTTTGCTCATTTTTCAGCATTTTAGTGATGAAAATCTCTGCACAATAAATGTTGACTCATACTTCTGGTCACTTCCTAGAGTTGCAGACATAGGATTCCTGGAAGAGACCTTCAGTCACTGTAGCAGTATTCTGCACTGATGATCCCCCTCCCTTTGTTTGTGACATGTATTAGGTATGTATGTATGTATGTATGTATGTATGTATGTATGTATTTTGGGTGGTACTAGGGGTTGAGCCTAGTGTTTGCACTGAGCTACATCACCTGCCCATTTTCTCCATTTTTATTAGTATGTATGTGATACACAATGGTTACATCGAGTTGGAGAATTTTGTGCACAAATATATCACGAGAGCTTCACAATCCGCCACCGCCCCCCCACCCCCGATTCCCTTGGCTCCCAAAACCTCACTCATTTGACTGTATTATTTGTATTCTG
This sequence comes from Ctenodactylus gundi, assembly GCA_004027205.1. Lineage (NCBI taxonomy): Eukaryota > Metazoa > Chordata > Mammalia > Rodentia > Ctenodactylidae > Ctenodactylus > Ctenodactylus gundi. Next base: position 47,165 of record PVKB01005010.1, on the reverse strand, counting down.
CATTTCTCATATTAGAGAAACCATGTGATACTTAACCTTCTGAGTTGAACTCACTTAACTAAGCATGATGCTCTCAAGTTGCATCCATTTACCTACAAATGAATCATTCATTATCTGTCTTTATGAAAGACTAGCCCTCCATATACCACCTTTTCATATCCATTAGTCTGTTGAAGGATATTAAGGCATCTTCCACGAATTAGCTATTGTTAGTTGTGCTGCTATAAACAACGGTGTACATGTATCTCTGCTCGATGTTGCTTATTTTAACTCTTTTGCAAAGATACCCAGAAGAGATATCAACCAGCCCATTTTTCGGTCTTGATTTTGAGACAGGATCTCATCAAGTTGCTAGGTTGCCCAGGCTGAGTTCGAACTTGCCTTACCTTGATTTGCATTGTAAAGAACAGACACAGTTTTCTCCTCCAGAACTCTCTCTTTCTTTACTTCTGTGATTGCTTATCATTAATGTTTCTGAGCACTTCTCATGTGCTGGGCCCTGGTCAATCACAATTCTTCCGCCTGTTTGGCCCTTAGAACAACCTGTGAGACAGGTACATTTTTTATTTATTTTTTAAAACAGGGTCTCGCTCTATAGCCCAGGCTGGTCCTGAACTCATTATGAAACCCAGGCTGGCCTTGGACTTGGCAATTCTCCTGCTTCAGCCTCCCTAGTGCTGGGATTACAGGTATGCACCACCATGCCCAGAATTATTTTGAACCCAGGGCCTTGCACTTGCTCAGCAGGTGCTTTAACCACTGTGCCATTCCTCCAGCCCTGGCAGGTACATTTCTAACCCCATTTGACAGATAAGGAAATGAGGACCCCTGAGGAGAGGGGGACTTGCCCTGGGACTACTCTGTGGTTATGCTGGGGTCTCATGCTGGTTATAGGAGCAGAATCCAAGAATCCAAGTCCAGCCAAGGTGGAAGACACCTGAAAGGGATCCCACCTGCCTTCAAGAGGCCATCTTAATGCGATCAATCACATAATTGCACAAGCTACAGCACACTAGGATCAGGAGGGAGATTTCGAGGGGTTGGCCCCGGCGAGGCAAAGTTCCACAGTACAGGAGACACAGTGAGTGCTTCAGGCAAAAGGAACAGCATGGAGCAAGGACTCTCAAAACAGCCCGGGACAGTCAGGATGAAGAAAATGGACAAAGCACAAAGCCATGTAAGAACTCTGGTGTTCACGCCAGGGCCATAGTTTCAAGCAGGGCATGACAGCTGATCAAATGTTCATCTTCCCTGAAGACCATTCCCAGCTGCCCTGCTGAGGCCTTGAGGAGACAGGAGGTCCATTTCAGCTAGCTAGCTCTGCCAGTGCCCAGGACTGAGGGAGACTTGGGGTATACGGGGCGGAAATCCCTCTTAACTATATGTCCCTTAGCCTCGTGCTTGCTAAGTACATCCCACAGGCATGGGGCTATGTGCCTGGCTCTGTGCCTACAATCAGACTAATGCTCAAGCCTCATGAGTCCTGTTCTGCTGTCAGATGAGAAAACTACAACCTAAATGAGGCAAGCCATTTGCCCATGGTCACAGAGAAAGTAACAGACTGAGATCTAAGCTTAGAATGCCAGAGACCAATGCCTCCATTGTAAACACAGTGGTAATATTGCTAATAATAAATTTCATCAACAATATTCAACTGTCCAACTTCAGAGGTTAAAAAGAAAAGGCAGGATCTGCCTACGCCTGCATTTGATGGCCCATCATATTTCTGTCTTCTTTGCTACAAGTCTCCTGGCCTGCCCTTGGTTTATCTAAAGCTGACCCCTGCCCACTACCTGGAATACTTCTGACCAGCAAAAGTGAAGCCACACAGAGCCGTCTCGCTCTGTGGGACTCGTTGATCTCTCTTCATCCTTTGTTGGAAAATTTGGGGCTGAGGGTTCAGCTCAGTGGTTACAGACCTTGCCTAGCATGCACAAGGCCCTGGATTCAATTCCCATACATTACATAAAAATTAGCTGAGCATGGTGATGTACTGTAATCCCAGCACTCAGGAGGCATAGGCAGTTCAAATTGGAAAGTTTACTGACTTAAAGCTGGAAGTCTGAGAAATAACCCCTGCCTTGTTTATATGCAGAACAGGGTGTGGCCTTGTGCCTGGCTGAGGGACCTTGCAGGAGCCAAGTCCAGAAAAACATCTCTCCCAGGCATAAAAGGCAAGAAAGGAGGCTGGTGAGCAAAGCCCAGGCAGAGCTCCACGCTTGCAGTCAACTATCACCAGCTGCACTTAGTCAGCTCTTGAGAACCCCAGATTTAATATCTAAATTTAATTTTTCTCGTCTACTTCAACCTTTCCCTCAATTTCTATCCTAGACCACCATTAAAATAGCCCTAGGGGGGTCCTCACTCTTCTAGGGGATACAGATGACTTAACTTAGCCCTGATGAGCCCCAAAGCTCCCTCTGGGCTTGGAACCCACAGGCTTAGGGTCCTCTCCAACACCTGCTTTACCTCAGGACAGCTAACAGCTATGGTTCACCAAGTGCTGAGCACGGCCATGGGTGCTCTGTGTACCCCATCTCATTTAATTCCCACAATAACCCCCCTGTACTGAGTTATTCTCCATCTTGCAGATAAGAAAATTGAGACTTAAGCATTAGGTGTTTCCCACAGTTCCATTCACAGGCAGCAGGGAACGTGCACCTGGCCCATGCCGTGTTCCCAAGCACATACTTTGGGATAAAAGTTGTACGGGCATACCATCCATAAATGTGAAAGTGGTGAGATGTCCCCTTCAGAAAGAAGCCAAGGGGTCAGGCTCCTCACTTACATGACCTTCTCTTAATCTCAAAGACCCCATTAGCATTTTGTCTCTTTGGGGGACCGGCAGCGCAGGTCATGGCCGGCTAAAGATGGCTCCCATGGGTTTAAAGTATTTCACTGTAATTATAATCTTCATTAACTACACCTAATTAAATAGATGTTAAACAGTCTGTACTGTTGTTAAGCTACATGAAATGTAAGTCTAACATGCTATGCGTTTATACAAATACATATTAAAGTATTACGGGGGCTGGGGTTGTGTCTCAGCGGTGAAAGTTCTTGCCGAGTATGTGCTAGGCTCTGCAGTCTGTTCGTCAGCTCCTTGCAAACTGGGCGTGGTGGCCCACCCTGTCCTCTCAGCCCCTGGGTGGGTAAGGGGGGATTGCTAGGTGTTCAAGGCCAGTTTGGGCTGCATAGTGAGTTCAGGAACGGCCTAGGGCCCAGTGTGAGACCCTGTCTCAAAAAAAAAACAAACCAAAAAATATATAGTCCTTAAGCCGCGTCACAGCTACACATACAAATCTCGGGGCTTCCCCACCCATGCCCTGCAACGCCTACTCTTTCTTTACGGAAGAGTAGCACTCCATTGTGCATTTCACATCCGGGGTAACTCTGGATGTGAAATTTGAAAACCACTGGAGTAGAGTATTAAAGTTTGATGGGAGTCGGTAACTGTAGCTGCTGTTACTAATTAGTGATATTTAATCTCTTTGTCCTGTTGAACCATTGACCCTATGTTCACTGAACCTTAGGGAAGGCTTGTCCTTTGTTATCCCCCTATTAAGTTCATCAGTAGCATTCATTGAGTTAATACAGTCAGTGCCAGGCAGTGAGTGGGGGAATGGAGTTCACAGTCCACACTGGGCGTGGACTAGCCCCTGTGGGTCACATGGCTCAACATCCACTCTGAAATCCCTTTTGTTGACCAGACAACTGCACAGATGGAAACCACGGAGATTAACTCCTTCCTTGTCCACCCCTAACAGTACCTTACATTAGTGGCAGTGGGCACTGCATGCCGCCCCTTGGGACAGCGAATATCAGCAGGCTCCCTGGGGTCACCTCGTCCTCTCTCTCCCATTTCACAGAGGAAGAAACTGAGGCCTTGAGATAGGACAGAACTAGCTTAGGAAGAAGACTTGTTATACCAGCGGAAGCAGGAGGACTGAAAGTTTGAGCAGCCTGGGCAGTTAGTGACTTAGTGAGAGCCTATATCAAAAGATAAAAATAGGGAAGCCAAACATGGGGTTCATTGTGAAGGCCCTGAACTCAATCTCCAAAAAGACAAAACTAAATAAATGAATATTTAAAAAGAAGAACTCTGCAAGGGTGTCTGTCCCTTCATTCTTATTTCTTGGGACTGACCCCTTGAGTCACCATGAAGGTATTTTGATAGCTGACACCAGGCACTCATGGCTCAGACAGTCCGATAGAAGCAGCTACCTGTCCTGGCTAGTAGTGAACCCAAGAGGCAGGTGAACACGATCTCCAACACACTTACTTCATTTTAAATGGAACATATCATAAACTATTAGGCCTTTCACTCTTGTTTATAACACAGGTAAATATTCCAGGTGGTCCAGACTAAGTCCCAATATTAAGCCCCCAGAAGATCTCCCCAGCGAATCAGACTACTCCTACTTCCACTTTCCCCAATAATAGTGACAAACAGCTGCTGCTAATTGCTTTCAAATAGTGACTGGGATAAAGAGTCACTGTGTTTGTTCTTGCTTCAAATGACTTAATGAGCCAGGGCTGTAATGACACAGGCCTGTAACCCTAGGCACTCTGGAAGGCTGAGGCAGGAGGATGGAAAATCTGAGCTCATCCTGAGCAACTTAACCACTTAACCACTTAACCACTTTGATTTTTGACTCTGTCAAAAATCAAAACTAGGGGACAACTCACTTGCGATTTCCTCTCACATGGGGGAGCTCTTACCCTTCTTTTTATTTCCTTTCCTTTTTTTAGACAAGTGCTCCCTCTGTAGCCCAGGCTGGTCCTGAACTCGCTGGTGTAGACCAGGCTGGCCTTGGACCCAGGACAGCCCACCTGCCTCAGCCTCAGGAGGGCTCAGATTACAAGTGTGCACCACCATGCCCAGCTTTCTGTGGTGCTGGGGAATGGAACTTAGGACCTTGCGCTTTAATTGCTGTGCCATTCCTCCAGCCCCTTCTATCTTTTACTTATAAACAAAGAGCTGTTACTCTAAAAAAAAAAAAAAAAAAAAAATTGAAACCAAAAATGGGCTTGGGATGTAGTTCAGCGCAGAGGTGCTGGCCTTGATCCCCAGTGTGTACATACACACACACACACACGTACACATACATACACACACAAAAGCAAAACTTCTACATTCCAACTAGAGAGAGAAGTGCAGTTAGCACTTTAGAAGAGCAGAGGAAAAGAAACAAGAGCTTTACTTATCTTTTTTCTTTCTTTCTTTTTTTCTTTTTTGGCTTTTTGAGACAGGTTCTCACTATAGTCTACGCTTGCCTAAAGCTTTGTAGATGGGTCTGGCAAACATTTCTGGAGAGCAATTGCCTGTGATCCCGTGAGTAACCGGATTGTTGCTGACAGCTGCCGGACAGCTCTGGGCCACGCAGCTCTGAGGAGGTGGAAGGCCAAAGCTCTTGGTCACCGATCTCTGCAACAGGTGTGGGGCCCCACAGGGGCTCCCACCCTGGGCCTGACAGAGGAGATCATTTACTCAGCTTGCCCATGATGCATCTCCAAATTCTGATCCCCTCACCACCCCACCTGAATTCCTCCATACCCTGGGACTTCCTGTCAAGAGCACAGAGCCAGGCCTGGCATGGCTGTATTTAGCTTCTCTCTCACCAGCTTTTCTTTAGTATTTCCTGCATTGCATCAGTCTCTCTCTCCCTCTCTCTCCCCCTCCCTCCCTCCCTCTCTCTCTCTCTCTCTCTCTCTCTCTCTCTCTCCTCTCTCTCTTCTCTCTCTGTGTGTGTGTGTGTGTGTGTGTGTGTGTGTGTGTGTGTGTGTGTGTGTGTGTGTTTGACTAATTATTACTAAGTTGCCCAGCTGGGCTGGAACTTGCAGTCCTCCTGCCTCAGCCTCCCAGAATGCTGGGATTATAGGCTTGTGCCACCGGGCCCAGCGATTGCAGGATCCTTGAAGGCAGAATCTTCCTCCCTTTTTTTAAAACAATCCCCACATTCACCCCTCCCTCCCTCCCTCCAGTGCTTTCACTGAGACTGGAAGGATTCAGGGACCTCTGGGCGCTGTGCTGCGCATTCTGAATATGCCCCCGGGACTTCTCCCCACAGCCAGGGCTGCACTCTGGCAGCGTGACAGAGAGAAACGACGACGGCATTTATTGTAAAAACACAGAAATCAAGTGGCTTAAAGTGCTGTCGGTGTTATCCAGGTAGATCCTGGGCTCTACAGTCATTATAACCGTGAAGGCTGAGCGCGAGCACTAGTTACATACCCAGCAAGTCCCTTCATCTACCTATCGTCACGGGTGCGGCAAACGTTCTATTTATTATTAGTATGTTTTTGCGATGCGTAGTAACAATCAGCTTGGGCATCTGGTGCGGTTCCATATCACAGCTGGATCATTCTTACTTCCCTTCCCCACCCATCACTCCCATCCCCTTTCCCACTCTACAAAGTCTTTCTACTTTCTTCTTTTTCTTTGAGGCAGGGTCTCGCTCTCCAGCCCAGGCTGCTCCCCATCGCGCTCACCGCTGTGGGGTCCTGCAGGCTCTACCTTCCTAACTTCTTCCCTTTTACATCACTCTTCCGTTTTTTCAGTTGGGTGTTCTCATATTAGAAACACAATGCAGTGTTTAACCTTCTGGATCTGATTCATTTTGCTAAACATCACGGTCTTAAGGGACAAACATTTTCCTACAAATGATTCAAATTTATCTTTCTTTATGGAAGAGTAGTACTCCATTGTGCAAATGTCATATATCTTCTTTATCCATTCATCTGTGGCTTCAACGACCAGCTGCTTTTAAGGTTTAGCTGTGGGGCTGGGGGTGGAGCTCAGTGATCAGAATGCTTACCTAGGAAGTCCAAGGTCCTGGGATCAATTTTCCAGCACCACATAATAGCCAGTCGTGGTGGCACATGCTTGTGATACTAGCACTTGGGAGGCTGAGGAAGGAGGATTACCCTGAGTTCTAGGCCACCCTGGGCTGCATAGTGAGACCCTGTCCCAAAAAAGGAAAAAAGGGTTAGCTATTATAACTTGTGTTGCTACACAGGTATGCATGAAACCCTCTCGTATGATGACTTCCAACTTTTTTGGGAAGACACCCAGAAGAATTAGGGCTGGAATATCTGTTTTCAGTTTTTAAAAGGAATCTCCATACTACTTTCCATAATGGCTGCACCAGTTTACAGTCCCGCCCACAATGTAGGAGGCTCCTCTTTCCTTGCAACATCGTGATCATTTCTTGTTTGCTGAGTTCTTGACACCAGCCACTCTCCGCGGAGTTAACGGAACTTCAGTGTTGTTTCGATTGGCATTTCTCTGATGGCTAAAGATGCTGAACATTTTTTCATGTATTTACTGGTCATCCAGACTTCTGAGATCTCTCCACTCATTCCAGTTGCCAATTTTTGATTGGGTCTTTTATTTTAGGGAGGTCTAATTTCTTTCAGTTCCTCATATATTCTAGATAGTAGCCTGTCTGAGGAGTAGGTGGCAAAGGTTTTTTTTCCCCCCATTCTGTCAGTTCTCACTTCACTCTATTGTTTCCTTTGCTGTGCAGAAGCTTTTTAACGTGATATAATCCCATTTGTTGATTCTTGGTGGTATCTCATGTGTTTTGGGTGATTGATTGAGAAACTCCTTGCCTGTACCTATGTCTTCAAGGGTTTTGTCCGTTTTATCTTCTAACAAGTTCATTGCTTCCATTTAAATAGGTACTTGGGGTTATCGCTGCATCTCAATTCTGTTCCATTGATCCACCCATTTCTGTGCCAAAACCATGTATTTTTAACTATTACTTTGTAGTATAATTCAATATCCAGTATTATGATGCCTCCAGCTGTTCTTTTTTTTTTTTTTTGTTACTTAGGATTATTTTGGCTATTCTGAGTCTCTTCTGGTTGCTTATGAATTTTTTCCCATTTTATTGATATGTATAAGTGCAAAATTTAAGGTTTACATTAGTCTTGAGCCTTTTGTGCACATAGATATCTAGTAGCGGTATGCTTATGAATTTTAGGATCTTTTTTTCTAGTTCTGTGAAAAATGCTGTTGGGGTTTTCATTGGGATTGCACTGAATCTGTATATCAGCTTTGATAGTACTGCCATTTTGACAATGTTGGCTCTGCCTACCCAGTAACAGATGGTTTTCCATTTTCTAATATTCTCAATACTCTGGTTTCTCTGCAGGTCATACAAATCTTTCACCTTTTACTAATATTCTCTTCAATGTCTTTGATCAGAATACTATAGTTTTCGGCATGGAGGTCCTTCACTTGCTTACGTTGATTCTTTAGGTATTTAATTTTCTTTGAGGCTACTGTGAACGGAATTGTTTTTCTGAATTCTTTCTCTGTGTTTTTATTGTTGCTGTAGAGGAATGCTATTGATTTTTATGTATTAATTTTATATCCTGCAACTTGGTTGAGTTTATTATTGCTAAGTCTTGTGGTGAAGTTTTTGAGATCCTCTATGCAAAGGATCATATTATCTGCAAATAAGGATAATCTGACTTGTTTCCTATGCATATCCCTTTATTTGATGCATCAGCCTCCCGAGTGCTGGGATTACGTGGCTGCACCACCACACCCTGCTTTGGCAAATATTCCAATACCCCGTTTACTCTGACGAATCCATGCCTGAACTCTAGAGCCTATACAATATTTGTATGCATTATGCCATTATAAATAAGACATTTGGGTTGTGGACAGGGGAAGACATCCAGGAACTAATTCTCCCATGATTACACTTCTCATATATTTGATAGGAAAAATTATTTTATCAGTTAGCATCGTGACTAAAACGGATATGACCCTTTGAGATCTGGGAAGAGAATTCACAGCTGGTACATCTGGGATACAAAACCTCACCTTGTCTCATAAATTACTGTTGCTTCCTTACTCAAAGTTTTCACCACATATTGGAATAAAACTAAGAAAGCTTTTTTTGGAGTGGAATTCAAATTTCCATTCAGAAAATATCAGGTGCGGAACAGTGATTTCAACAGAGGCAAATGTATCTTTAGGAAGTCAGCAGCCCCGCTGGGAGTAGTGGTGCGCACTGCATTTTGGAAGACTGAGGTAGGAGGGTCAGGAGTGTGAGCCCAGTCTGGGCACCTCAGAGATTTAACAAAACCCTGCCTTTAAATAAAAATAAATAAATAAATAAATAAATAAATAAATAAATAAACAAACAGGGCTAGGATCCAGCTCAGTGCAAAGGCCCTGGGCTCAAAGAAAAGCAAAAGTTAACAACATGACACCCGGCGATCACTTTGTTAGAATGTCTCAAAAGTGCAATAATTTTGTCCCAAAGAATAGAGATGGACAACACAGTTTAGAACCAAAGCAACGCCTCGGTCCTCCCAGGTTGCCTTTCCCCTTCTGTCAATCCGATCTCAAGCAGAGTGACTCACGGAGTCACAGTCCAGTGACACTAAGGTCATTTTCCAGCTGCCAGGTTTTTCTCTAGGGCACAGAACAGACTCCTTGGTTGAACACTCTGGTTTTTTTTTTTTTTTTTCAAAGAGATTTAAAAAGAGATAGTTGGTGCGACTTCCTGTAGTCTGTCTCTGTCTTTCTCTCTCACCTCAGTTCTGCACTAGGTCCTTCGCTCTACGGTGGGGAAGGCCTGTTTTCCGTATCCACTCAGAGCCAATCAGGAACTTGCAAAAAGAACAAACACGCCCGCCCGCTCCCAGTTTCCCTCGCCCGGCTGCCCACCAACCGCAGAGCCGACCGTGGCCGAGCTGCTGTCATCGCTGCCCGCGGCTCGGTTGCCGCCGCCGCCGGATTCCCGAGGCGAAGGCAGAGCCCAGAAACATGGACGTGACTCTCGCCCCACTCCGCGCCTGGGACGATTTCTTTCCGGGCTCGGATCGCTTCGCCCGGCCGGACTTCAGGGACATTTCCAAATGGAATAACCGTGTCGTGAGCAACCTGCTGTACTACCAGACCAACTACCTGGTGGTGGCTGCCATGATGATTTCTGTCGTGGGGTGAGTGGGGTTCCCCGCCCTGGCCTCCCCCTCGCCGCCTCGCCCGGAGCAGTCACGGGGACCCCGATCCGGGATCGGCGCGCAGGGGGCTCCAGGGCCGGGGTCCCGCGGGACAGTGTCGCCTCGCTCCTGTCCAGGGACCTGGGCCGGCCCAAGCCTGCGGAAACTTGTGCTGGGGCTAGGCCCTTTCTGTTCCTGTCCAAGGGGGCTGAGACCCAGGGACCCAAGGAGAGGGGGACGGGTGTGGCGGGCGGGAGCGTGGCCAGCCCAGGGCAAGGAAAACGACTTCTTTGCCCCTGTGACCGGAGAAGGCTCAGGCCGGGAAATACGGGCCCGTGCCCTCCAAGCCCAGGCTGGTAGACCGCAAGTCTGAGTCCCCCACCCCCACCCCCACCCCCGGGCATCTTAAGAGACTTAGCGAGACCCTGTCCAAAAAAATCAGTCAACTAATCAAAATGGGCTGGGGATGGAGCTCAAAGTGAAGGCCCTGAGTGCCAGCCCCGTGCCACCAAAATAATAAATAAAATTTCAAAAGAAGAGGGTGGCCTAACCTTGGCCTGGGGCTGCCAGAGTGCTGCCATGCCTAGCCTGGAGAGGCAGGGTGCGGACAGGGCTGTGCCCTCAAAGGCCATCCAGGTGGCCTCTTCACACTGAAACAGGAAAGCTGAGCTTGGGAGCCAGAGGTGGTGGCCGCCTGTCTCCCAGCCGGGGTGAGCAGCACCCGGGCCCTTTAGCATTCTCTTCCAGGAGTTGCCACATGGGTCACTTTTTTTTCTTTTTCCTCTGATGACCTGGGATCTTAGTGTTTCTGAGGGTCTTTGCAATTCCTGATGGGATTTATTTAATGTTTGGCAATACTGGGGACTGAACTCTGGATTTCACACTGAACTACAACCCATCACCCCCTTCCTTTTTTTTTTTTTTTTGTTTTGTTTGAGACTGACTTGCATACCCCTTCCCCCCATAGTGAGGATCTGCGCTAGGATCTTCGCGTGGAGCCACATCTCCAGCCCATATTTTAGCTTTGTTTTTCTCACTAAATTGTCCAGGCTGGGCTCAATTTTGCAATCCTCCTGCCTCAGCCTCCCAGAGTGCTGGGATTCCAGTAATACCAGGCCTGGCTAATACTTTATTTTTAGAACAGGTAGAATGGGTCTTTATTTAGAAACAAAGGAGAGACTGGTAGGTAAAAGCTCCCACTACCGCAGAGAGGGTCCTGAGGTAAATAACTGGATTCTTAAACCTGCGTCGATAGAAACATTTCCTTATGGAAAATGCTGCCTTCCCCATGTGGGCTGGTGCTATCCTCCACCCTGCCGTCTTCTACATCTTTAAGGAAAAAGCCAGCCTCAGACTTTAAAAAGGTCCGTCCTGCCCTTCCAGAAGCACCTGGCACTTGCTGCGTGACCCTAATTGGGGAAAGGGCAATCCAGTTGGGAGAGAAGGGAGATGTTCCAGCGCAGAGGGAGCAGAAAGGCTGAGCAGGGTGGCGTCTCACGCTGGCTGGCTGGCCGTCTTGGCTTTGGGAGCCATCTAACCCTGCGCCAGGCCCCACACCACGCTCCACGCCAAGCCCCAGGCGCACTTGAGATGAATCAGCCTTGAATCCTGGCCCAGTGACACATGGCAGGTGCTGAGATGCCGAAGGACCAAATGCGGACTGGGGAGACTCAGAGTTTCCGGGTGTGGTGCAGCGTGGGCCGCCCCAGGCTGGGATGGAGGCTTGTGTGGCCTCTGGGCAGTCAGGGATTCCTGCTGGGCTTCCCTGAAGGAGTGGAGGCCTCCGGGAAGGCTTGGTATTTGCAGGCCACAGCTCCCAAGACTCTGCACCACAGTGGTGGCCGAGGTAGTTAGGGAAGGGCTTGCCTCCCCTCCAGGGGACTGAACCCAGGGCCCTTGCATCAGCTGCATCCCCAGCCCTTTATGTATGTATGTGTGTATGTATTGTGTGGTACCCGGGATGGACCCCAGGGTCTTCACACAGAGCTACTTCCCAGGCCTATTTCTCATTTTGAAACAGAGTCTCGCTGAGTCATTGAGCTGCCCAGGCTGGGCTTGAATTCGTGATCCTCCTGCCTCAGCCTCCCCGAGTGCTGGGATTATAATCTGCGCCACCAGCCTGGCTACGAAGTTTCCTTAACACAAAATGAGTAGTCTGAAGATATGCACCTCCTGTTTTCCTATCCCTTTTTTCTTTCTTTGCTTTTTGTTGATTTTTAAGACATGGTCTCACTCTGTACTCCAGGCTAGACTCATGGTAATCCTGCCTCAGTCTCCCAAGTGCTGGGATTACAAGCCTGTGCCATCATGCCTAGTGCGTATGTACTGAGGAAATGGACTCAGGGCCTTGTGCTTGATATTGATAGGCAGGCACTATAGCCACTGTGCTATTCCGCCAGCCTCCTTTTCTTTGTAAAGAAGCAAGAGGCATCTTATTTGCTTATCTATTTATGGAGGTATTTTCTCGAGGTGACTTCAAAAATATAGATATGGAGCAAGGTTTGACCCAGACTAACCAAATGGCACACACAAAAAATCGTCTCCAGAGACGTGTGCTGCAGGCACCTGGATTGGGCTGATCGTCCTCCGTGCCAGCCAGGGCCAGTCCCTGGCAAACAGGTCCCTCAGCTAGTGTCTTAATTCAGGCACTCTAGGGACACAGATCCTTCTCTTCCTCGTGTCAAACAGGCATTAATTTTCAGTGTCATTTTTGAAGGGAAAAGTAGAAAATGCCCATGGAGATTTTTTCATATGCCAGTGTAAGTTTGGTGTATAATTTTTTCTTTCTTTTTTTTTTTTTTTTGAGACAGGTCTCACTCTGTAGTCCAGGCTGGTTCTGAACTCACTATTGGAGCCCAGGCTGGCCTTGGACTTACAGCAATCCTCCTGCCTCAGCCTGCCGAGTGCTAAGATTACAGGCAAGCACCACCACGCCCAGTTTATGTGGTGCTGGGGAATAGAATTTAGGTACTCAGAGCTTGCTAGGCAAGCTGTGCTGAGCTATTATTCCTCTAGCCCCTGGTGTACAATTTTTAACAGTTTTGTATGCATCTGCAAACACACAGTCTATTTTTTTTCTACAGCTTTCTGAATTTACTTCTAGAGGAATAATAAAAATAAATACTTGTTAAGGGCTGTATGGGCCAAGCACTTGGCTATTTTACCTGTGTCATATCACGTGGCCTTGTAAGTAAACTGATATTTCTATTGTTATTCCCTTGGGCTGGAGGAATGTCACAGTGGTTAAAGCACTTGCCTTGCAAGTGCAAGGACCTGCGTTCAATTCCCCAGCAACACGTAAAGCTGGGCGTGGTGGCACATGCCTGTAATCCCAACATTAGGGAGGTTGAGGCTGAAGGATTGTCCTCAGTCCAAGGCCAGCCAGGGCTACAGAGAGAGACACTCTCTCAAAAAGAAAGAAAGGAAGGAAGAAAGAAAGAAAGAAAAGCAGTATTATTCCCAAGGCTTACTAAAGCCACAAAGCTAGGCTGTGTCTGTGTGTGTGTGTGTGTGTGCGTGCATGGTATTGGGATTCAAGCCCAGAGCCTTCACACTGAGCCTATCCCTGACCCATTTTTATTTCTGATTTAGAGTCAGGGTATTGCTGAGGCATTAAGTTGCCCTGGCTGGGCTCAAATCTGCAATCCTCCTGCCTCAGCCTCCCAGTGCTGGGATTACAAGTGTTGCCAGGACAGAATTCCTGACATCTACAACGTAAGGAGGAAAATGTTATTTAGCTCACAGTGTCAGGTCCCAGCGTTCGCAGGCAGCTGGCAGTGGTGGAAGCACATGGCAGAGGCTCAGCAGGAGATGGCCAGCAAGGAGAGCACCGCGGACAGGAAGCCAAGTGAGCCAGGAAGGGAGGAGCTGGCATATATCCTTCGTGTCTCCAGGGACCCACCCCTTCCGGGTCAAGCCCCAGGGTTCCGCCCATTCCTTCCAGGCCCCGCCTCTTCGCGCAGATGGTTCTTAGGTGTTTCGCCGCGCCCACGGTGCTCCGGTGCTCCGGGAAGACTTTCCAGGTCCAGCCTCTAAGCCAGGGTCTTGCTGAGTCACTGAATTGCCCAGATAGCGCTCCGACTTGCAGTTCTCCTGCCTCAGGTGTGGGGTGACACGCCTGCACCCCACACTTGGTTTCGTAGCCCTTCCCCAGGACAGTGTGCCTATCTTGATGCTGATCACCGAGCCACAGGCTGCGCCCCAGTGGGACCAAGCCATGCCTTCTCCGCAGGGTTCGCTGCCCCTGGGATTGCGCTCGGAACGGTGAGCCCCGCGGTCTGCGCCACACACTGGTGCCTGTTACCGCTGTTGCTGTCAAAGACACAGCTGAGAAACAGCACCTCACTCCAGGGATGCTGTCCTCTAAATCCCGGTCCCCAGGTCTTCGACCCCTCCTGCAAGACTCAGCTTATTTTTTCAATTTTTTTTTCTTTGTGGTGCTAGGAACTGAGGCCAGGCCCTTCGCACCGAGCTACATTCGCAGCCCATTTTTTATAATTTTGAGAGAGGGTCTGGCCACATTGCTAACTTATCCAGGCTGGTTTAAAACCTGCAGTCCTCCTGCCTCAGCCTCCCCAAGGTCTGGGATTTCAGGTCTGTGCCACCAAACCCAGTATGACCTTTCCAAGGAGAATTCAAAGCCTTCCAACAGCTTTGATTATTCTCAGTTCACTCAATTTGTTATGCTGCCGGCCTTGTAATGTTTTAATGATCCACTTGGAAGACCCCACTGGTTCTTTGGGTCTTTTTTTCTTTTTTGACAGAAGTATGGCTTTTACTTTTATTAATGTTTCACTCAAAAAGTTCACATGTTCTAGAGCTGGTGTAAAACAGGAATTAAAGGACTTAATGGCCGTGAAGCACATAAGGGCCGAGCAAATGGCAACACTCCACAGTAGTGGCTGTCCTTGAAGTGTTATCTTGTAGATCTCAGGCTCACGTAAAATGTTCACAACGGCTTTTCTCCTAGGCAACAGTGTTCAGGATGGATACACTGTAGTGATACTATTATAATTGCAGACTGTTTCTTTTTTTCAGATTGTGTTTGTAATAGAACTTTGCTTCCTTTGAGGACTTTATTTGATCTCTCTCTCTCTCTCTCTCTCTCTCTCTCTCTCTCTCTCTCTCTCTCTCTCTCTCGGTACTGAGAACTGAGCCAAGGGCCTTCACACCAAGCTACATCTGTGGCTCAGTGGTGAAATACTTGCCTGGCAAGCACAAGGCTGCAGCTTTGATTCTCCAGCACCACATAGGTTGGGCATGGCAGACATGCCTGTAATTCCAGCACTTGGGAGGCTGAGGCAGGAGGGTTGCGGTGGGTTCAAGGCCAGCCTGGGATGTGTAGTGAGTTCAAGACCTGCATGGACTGAAGAGTGAGGCCTTATCTCAAAAAAAAAAAAAAACAAAAACAAAAACAAAAAAAACCTTCAATTTTCAGGGATAATTTTACTGGGTATAACAACTTGGGTTGACACTTGCTTTCTTTTGAAACGTGAACAGTTTCATTCCAGGCTTTCCTGACCTTTAAGGTTTCCATTGAGAAATCTGCAGCTACTTGGATAGGCTGGCCCTGCTAGAGTAATGTCTGTTTTTCTCTTATACTTTTGATGTTTTCTCTTTGTGTTCAGTTTCTGAGGTTTTCACTATAATGTGTCATGGTGAAATTCTTTTCCCTCAAGAAAAGAATTTAGTGTACTCTAAGCTTCTTGTACTTGAATATGAATTTCTTATCCTAGATTCCGGACATTTTCTGCCAGTGGATACATTTTTTACAGCCTCTGGGCTGTCTTCTGTGGCCTCTCAGGGTGGGTCCTCCCGGGGTCTTCCAGCAGCTGCCCTGCTGTCTTGTTGTGCTGGAGGCCCGCCTAACTGTAGTAGTCACTTCGTTAGCCTTCTCTTCCCACCTCAAATCCTGTCCTCACAGGGTGGGAGCCGGCTTCCCCTGCTTTCCAGTGAATTCTCCATGTCCTGAAATTCAGCTATTTCTTTTTGTGTTTTCTATAAACTCAGTAGACTTTGTATTCATACATACTATTATTTATTTAGTAAATTCCTCATTAAGCTCTTTAATCATTGCTTGCATTGTTTCAGTATATCTTCTTTTTTCTTTTTTGGGAGTACTAGGGGTTTGAATCTGGGACCTTCACATACAGCCATATCCCTTGCTATTTTTATTTTGAGACAGGATCTTGCTCAATATCTAATCTGTGATTGCCTTCAAATTTAGGATCTTCCTGCCTCAGCCTCCCAGAATGCTGGGATTCCAAGAGCATGAGATCCTCCTGCTTCAGCTTTCTGGAATGCTGGGATTCCAGGAGCATCCTACCACACCTGGCTCCTAAGGCTATGAAAAAAAAAAATTAACTAATTCACTCTGAGAACATTTGTACTGTTAGTCTTATCTTATTGTTCAAAATTCCCTCCTGCCATCAGAACTCCTGTTTTCTGCTGGGTGGGCTCAGAGTTACCAGACACGCTGAATTCATGATGTGTATAAATGTCTCTGCTGGCCTGGCCTCCTGTACAGGGCTGTAATCCCAGAACCCTGGGAGGCTGATGCATGAGGATCACATATTAGAGTTTAGCCTGACAGTTTAGCAACATAGTGAGACCTTATATTGAAATTTAAAAAAAAATGCTTATCCAGCCAGAAAGACACTTACAGTCGTGTGTGTGCACTGAGGGAGAGCACAGTGCAGCTGCTGGATGAATGGGTCCGGGCTTCCTTGGCCAAAGAATTAACAATAGCTGGGCCTGGTGGAGCAGGCTTCTAATCCCAGCATTCCAGGAGGCTCAGGCAAGAGGATCAAATTTGAAGGCTCACTTAATGAGACTCTGTATCAAAAAAATTTTTTTGAGACAGGGAGGGTCTCACTCTGTAGCCCATACTGGCCCTGAACTCACTATGTAGCCCAGGCTGGCCTTCGACTCATGGCAATCCTCCTGCCTCAGCTCCCAAGTGCTGGGATTATAGTTGAGCACCACTACACCCAGCTATATGAGGTGCTGGGGAATCAAACTCACAGCCTTGTGCTTGCAAGGCAAGGGCTTTAACTGATGTGCCATCCCTCCAGCTCTTAAATAAACTTAAAAGGGGGCTGGAGCCCTGCTACAGAAAGATCCTGGTACCCACCCCAGCAGGGGCGGGGATCATCTGCAGTTGGAATGAACTGCGGTTCAAAAGCCAGTAGAAATGCTTTTGAAATTAGTTTCAGTACCAGTTTTACCTTACTGTTACTTGTGCCACGGACGTTCATTCCCTCCACCGAGGGTAGGAAGCACTTACAGCTCCTACCCCTTGGGCGCCACCACAGCAGAGGAGACCCCTGGGCTCCCCTGGGTTCCGGCCTCAGGCAGCGGGTCCTGGAGACGAGAGTTCTTGCACAAATGTAGCAAAGCATCCAGAAACACATGCCTATATTAACACACCTTTCGCTCACTCATTTCCTTCATTTCGAATTCCCAAGCTCTTCAGGGCTGGGGGCGGGGTGGCAGTGAGGATGAGGACAGCAGAAGGGGGCATCAGGTTTCCTTAACCCTCTCCTGCAGCTCTGATGCCTTAGACCAGTGGAACAACTGAACTGGTTGTTTTGGTTTGGTTTGGTTTTTTTCCAGCACAGAGGATCCAACCCAGGACCTTCACACTGAACTACATCTCCAGTTCATTTTTTAAATTGATTTTGAGACAGGACCTCATGAAGTCACTAAATTGCCCAGGCCAGGCTCAAACTTGAGATCCTCATGCCTCCACCTCCAGGACTATTGGTAGTACAGGCATGTGTCACATGGCCCTGCTGACAAATATTAATAGCTTTCCCTTTTTTTTCCTTTTAGTTTATGAAAAGCATTTAGGAGGAGCAGTGTAGTAACCATCGCTTCCCCGCATTTCTGATTGTCAGAGTACCTGAGATCCAAGGCAGCGAGGACCCTGTGGACCCTGTGGATGGCTCAGCACACTCTTTTTTTGTACCTCTGTGTATGCCCAAAGTTTCTGTAATAAAAGGATTAAAGAGAGTGCTGGGCATAGCTCCATGGTTAGGGTGCTTGCCTCGCATGTGTGGGGACCGGAGTTCAGTTCTCCAGCATCACAAAAGAAATTAGCCAGGCATGGTGGCAGAACCTTATAATCCTAGCAGGTGGGAGGTGGAGGCAGGAGGATTGCCCTGAGCTCAAGGCCAGCCTGGACTATAGTGTCCTTTTCTTAAAAATCAAAACCAAAAAGAAAAGAGAATAGATTGCAGTCTAATCAGAATGTTATACTATGATTTGACGCTTTACTGCTGTGAGGAGTGTCAGATTTATGGCTCCTAACTCGGGTTCAATCTGTTGTTAAACAAGTAAAGTACCTGTAATTCCAGCACTTGGCAGGAGGCTGAGGCAGGAGGGTCACAAGTTCAAGGCCAGCCTGGACTACACGGCAACACTCTGTCTCAAGGAAATGAAAGGGGCTGTAAGAATGGCTCCTTGGTTAAAGCGCTCGCCTAACAAATGCTAAGTCAAGTGTTAAGAACCGGAGTTCAATTCCCAGCACCACACAAGCCGGGTGTGGTGGTGCATGCCTATAATCCCAACATTCAGGAGGCTGAGGCAGGATTGCTGTGAGTCCAATACTAGCCTGGCCTCTATAGTGAGTTCTGGACCAGCCTGGGCTATAGAGTGAGACCTGTCTCAAAAAAAAAAAAAAAAAAAAAAAAAAAAAATTGAAAATGGGCTGGTGATATAGGTCAGTGCAAAGGCCCTGGGTTCATTCTCCACCATTGCACAGACAGAGAAAGAAAGAGAAACTTGTGTCCATGGAAATCTGCCAAGTTTTTTTTGTTTTGTGATACTGAGGAACAAGCCCAGGATCTTCACAATGAGCTGCATCCCTGGCCCATTTGTGTTTTATTTTGAGATAGGATCTTGCCAGGTTCTTAAGATGCACAGGCTGGGCTTGAATTCATGATTTTGCTGCCTTGGCTTCCGAAAGTGCTGGGAGCAGAGTTCATTTAAACTGTGTGGAAAAGTGGTAGGTTCTTATCTCTGTTGCTATTGTCTGTTTGTTTGTTTCAACCCATACTTTTTGAGTATCTGCTCTGGTCAGGTACTGGGCTGGGTGCCAAGGCTGCAGATGTCACGGTCCTGTCCGCAGGGGACTTCACGTGTAGTTGGGGTCAGAGGCAGTCGACACATGGTACAGAGAAGAGGTGGAAGGCGCAGGGCCCTGTTCAGAGAGTCAGGGAAAGGCTGTGTGCGCGGAGACACAGGGAGGCAGAGAGAACCAGGCACCGGAGAGCATGTGTGCTCTTGCTCTCGGATGGCTGAGAGCACGGGGAGATCCAGGGAGGGACCCCACAATCAGGAGATGAGAGCAGAGGCTGGGTCTGGGGTGCAGTCCTGGAATCCTGGTGCTCCTAGGGAGGCTGAGGCAGGAGGATCCTAAGTTCAAAGCCAGACTGGGCAACCTATTTAGTAAGACCCTGTCTCAAAAATGAAAAATAAAATGAAACTGGGAATTGAGCTCAGTTTGAAGGCCTTGGGCCTGCTTCCCAGTACCACGTACCACAGGGGAAAAGGAATGGTAACTGAAAGTTGGCTGGCTGCCTTAGGGACCCTCAAGATAATTATTAAAGGTGATGTCAAAATCCAAAATTTGGACTTAGCCAGTGGAGTGTGGGCTGGATTCCAGGCTTTACCCTTGGCCAGGCCCCCTTGCTCAGGGACCAACTCTACAACTGTATGGGGGCAGTACGGGGGCAGCCAGTGGAAAGACCCTGCACTTTTTGTATAGGAAAAAAAAAAACCCCTTTTTTTTGAGACAGGGTCTCACTCTGTAGGCCAGGCTGGTCCTAAGCTTACTTTAGAGGCCAGGCTGGCCTTGGATTCGTGGCAACCCTCCTGCCTCAGCCTCCCGAGTGCTGGGATTACAGGCATGCACTACCATGCCCAGCTTCTGAGATGCTGGGGAATGAAACCCAGGGTCTTGTGCTTTCTAGCAAGAGCTTTAACCATGATGCCACTCCTCCAACCCTTTGTTTTGTTTTCATGGTGACAGAGGGTCTTGCTACGTCACTAAGTGGCCCAGGCTGGGCTCAAACTCGAGCCCCTCCTGCCTCAGCCTCCCAGCATGCTTGCATTTCAGGCCTGCTCCACAATGCCAGGCTAAGAGTCTTTTTTCAGTCAAAGAGGAATAAGGCACAAGAAAGGGGGGGGGAGCGCTCACATTTGCTGCGTCCTCTGGCTGTGTCTGGGCTGCAGAAAAACCACACCCGCTCAAGAAATGCACTGTGGGTAAGCTCGCAGCCACTTTGCTCTCTTGCGGTGAGTCAGCCTTTCTCAGGAACCACACTTCAAAAATAGCTTTGGGTTAGAAAATTGGAACTCTGCGCAAAACTGTTTCAATTGCTTAGGAAACATTTCCTGTCTCTTGGGTTCTGGGTGGCACTACAGCCAATTGTGCATTTCAGTTCAGCCCATGGCCTCCGCTTTTTATTTATTTTAATTTTTGAGTCAGGGTCTCGCTTTGTAACTCAGGCCTGAACTCACTCTGGAGCCCAGGCTGACCTTGGACTCAAAGCAAACCTGTCTCAGTCTCCTAATTTTATTATTATTATTATTTTAATGTGGCACTGGTGATCAAGCCCACAGCCTTCACATCCCCAGCCCATTTTTGGTTTTAATTTTGTACACACAGTCTCACGAAGTTGCCCAGGTTGTGCTTGAATTTGGATCTTCCTGCCTTGGCCTCCCAGAGTGCTGGCATTACAGGCTTTCACCACGAGGTGAATTATAATCGGCAGCTCTTCAGCTGCTACACAATGTGACTACCTTGCTGATGGCTGAGCTCCCTTGGGTGAAAATGAGGTGAGCCTCCAAGCCCCAACCCTCACTCTGTAAGTCCGTAATTGGCCAAGGAACGAGCTGCGGGGCATGCGGCTAACTGGGTGAGTGGCAGGTTGGGGTGGGTGCCGCCCACGCACCCTAGGGAGGAGGAGCCGAGGCACCGCCCTGGGCGGCCTTAGGTGCTTCTGCTTCAAGGGCCTGTGGGGAAGATCTGGAGGTTGAGTCCAATTTAGTAACTCAGCTAAAGAGTTTCAAAATAAAAAATGAGTAAAAACAGGGCTGGGGATGTAGCTCAGAGGGAAGGCCTCAGATCCAGGCCCCAGTGTACCCACAAATGCGCACTCAGAGTTTGTGACAGAATCCTGCTGTGGTTTTTTTTCTTCCATAACTGACTCTGCTACCATTTGTAACTGTCCTGGGAAAGTGAGATTATCATTATGCACAGTAGCTGCGCTGCCTGTCCCCTCCCTCCTACCCCACCAGTGTCCGAGGCTCCGCCCATGGACAGCTGTGCACCCCAGCGACAGAGGGCACATTTGATGGAGCCGTTTATCTCGAAGAGTTCCCTATGACTAAGTGTGGTTAGAAACGTCTTGGAGCTGGGCTTGGTGGTGGCAGGCCTGTCATCCCAGCACTCTGGGAGGCTGAGGCAGGAAAATGACAGATCAGAGCAACTTAGCAACTTAGTGAGATCCTGTCTCAAAAATTTCATCCCTCATTCCCTGCACAGAAGTAAAGAAAAAAAAGACCTCTAGGTAGAACTAGCTCCCAAATCCCTGTACCCAATGGAAAATGAAATTACCCCGTGTGTGTGTGTGTGCACGCATGTGTGTGCATGTACATATGTGTGTGAAGAAATTGCAGGTCATCAGTACAGGGAAGAAAGTCATCTCTCCTCCGAGGAACTGTCAGTTCCGTCCAGCTGGCAAGCTTAGCTCCTTTCTAATTATAGCTGGTGGCCAGGCTCGGCAGCTGACGCGGTTCTGTAGGAGTCCGCGGCAGCAGGGCCAGGTGGGCAGCGAACACGCAGTGCCTCATCCGTGGCCTTCCGGGGAGGATGGCTTTATAGAGAGGGCCAGTACGCCTGGGGGTGCACTCTTCCATCCACAGAGAAGCAGGAGCCAGGCAGGAGTTTCCCAGTGTACCTCCTGGGTTATTATCATAGGAATCTTTGACGGGTGTCTGTCCCAGTACCATGATCTGTCCACAGTTCACTTGGAGCCACCCCCCAGCTCCAGCCCCCCATGTCCTGCGGCGGGTCTTAGTTACAGTGTAGAAACCGTGGCGAGGGTCCTAGCTGGTGCTAAAGCTTTGTAAAATGGCATGTCTGTTTTTCAGAATCCTGTCCCCAACTTCACCTGTCATTCTAAACATCAAGAATTTTTTTTTTCCCTTTCTTGGCTTTTTGAGTTTTTGAGTTTTTAAAATCGTTCTTTTGTTTTGGGACAGTCTTTCTATGTAGTCCAGGCTGGCCTTGAATTCGTTGCATCATCCATCTGAAGTCTGAGCCTCACCACAGCGCTGGGATCATGGCCTTTCACCCCACGCCCGCTAGGCGGCTCTGTGTCGCCCGGCCTTGCGGTGTTGAGGGTGGAGCCCAGGGCACTGCGCGCTGCGCTGGACCGCCAGCCCGCTTTCAGCTTTGGTTTTCAGACAGTCTTGCTAGTAAGTTACCCAGGCTGGGCTCAAACCTGCAGTCCTCCTGCCTCAGCCTCCCAGGGTGCTGGGATTATAGTTCTGTGCCACCGGACCTGGCTGTGTGTTTTTAATTATAAAAGCTCTATATGAAAATTGAAGGAAAAAAATATAAAGAAACAAACAGGAATAAGCTCCCCAAGATGCCTTTGCCCAGTGTAACTACCGCAGGTTAGTCTAATTTCTCTCGGCGCCTCCTTAGAGCATATTAATCTGGGAGAGTTCCTGCGCCTGTTTTTTGTTGTTGTTTTGAGGTGGGCTGGTCTTAAACTTGCTGTGTAGCCCAGGCTGGCTTTGGACACACAGCAGTCCTCCTTGCCTCAGCCTTCCAAGTGCTGGGATTAGAGGTATGCACCACCATATCCGGCTCTTCCAGGCCTTTCTGACTCAGTTTCTCTTACCACCTGCTGAAGAGGACATTGTTTTTGCCCCATCCCAGCCTGCTCTTTTTCAGGCCACTAGAGAATTTTTTTTGTCTTTCTCAGATCAGTTGCAGCGATTCATCAATAGACAGGTGCAACCAAATAGCATGAGAGAACAGAGAGGCCTGTAGCGGAGGTGAGGCAGAGCAGGGAGGGATCTGGAGGGGGACGGACAGGCAGAACAGCTCCTGTGCTGGGCCACGGGGAGCTTGGGGAGGAGCAGCTGCTCCTGTTTTCTTTATCTGGTCATTTTATTTGTGACTGTAAAATAATCTCTAAATGGTGAACTTTTCTACTTTGGGGCTTATGAATATGAGAAATCCACTAAACAGAGCAAACATGTTATAGTTGCTTTTACCCACTCAACACATTATTAATGTCTTCCCCATACTAAGTGCGCTACTTCAATTAAAAAAAAAAAAAAAAGCTGTTAGTTGGACCTGGTGGCACAGGCCTGTCATCTGGGGGGCTAAGGCAGGAGGATGAAGATCACAAGTTCAAGCCCGGCCTGCACATCTTAGCGACACGAAGCAAGACCCTTTGTAAAGTAAAAAATAAAAATGGGCAGGGGATGTAGCTCAGTGTGAAGGCCTTGGGCTCAATCCCGAGGACTGCGAGGGAAAAACAGATGGTTTCATGACGTCCCACAGGGCAGACAGACCTCTGGCTCACATAACAGTGAGTCTGAGCCATGTGCTTGGAATCTGACCTGATGACTTCTCTCTAGTGATGTTTTGAGCATTTTTTTTAAAAAAGCTGATAATAGAGCTGGTTTACACCTGTCATCCCAGCACTGTGGGAGGCTGAGGCAGGAGGATTACAAATTCAAGCCCAGCTTGCACAATTTATCAAGATCCTGTATCAAAATTAAAAACATTACGTATTTATTTTGCAGAACTGGGGATGGAAGGCCTTTGCCCAGAGCCACATCCCCAGGCCCTTTTTATTGTTTATTTGAGACAGGGTCTTGCAATCCTCCTGCCTCAGCCTCCCAGAATGTTAGGATTATAAGGGCGTACCACCACACCCAGCAGAACAAAAATGCACAAAAGGGCTGGGGAATGCGTGTTAGTCCCGAGACCTCAGGTATGATCCCCAGCACCACCTGCACACCACCCGCAAGTGAAGAAGAGGGGCAGGGGGCAGCCAGTTCGGTCTCTAACATTACTGTTGCCTTATTAAGACAGGCCTAGCGGTTGGCTGGGAGTCGCACTGCCGGGGCGACCTGGGGTGACCTGGCTGCACAACTTTCTAACCTCCCAGCGTCAGTTTCTTCCTGAGAGAACGGAGCACCCGGCATCTCCTCCTTAAGGCTGGAGGGTTGAATGTCCCTGGCCAGACAGTGCCCTCCAGGGTGTCGCTGGTTGCGTTCTGTCCTCCCGCACTGAGGGGTGCCCTGTCACCTCCGCAGGTTCCTGAGCCCCTTCAACATGATCCTGGGCGGCGTGGTGGTGGTGCTGGTGTTCACCGGCTTCGTGTGGGCCGCGCACAACAAGGACGCCCTCCGCCGCCTGAAGAAGCGCTACCCCACCGCCTTCGTCCTGGCGGTCATGCTGGCCAGCTACGTCCTCATCTCCATGTTCGGGGGCGTCATGGTGTTCGTGTTCGGGATCACCTTCCCCTTGCTGTGTAAGTCCACCTTGGCTGTCTCCCCTTAACGCTGGCGCATCGTGTCAGGCATGCATGTCCTAGGGCAGATGATCACCACCTGCTTTCTCTGCGTGGGGAGTGTCTGCTAAAGCCTCCGTTTCCAGCAGGGCAGCTCCAGGCTGGCTTCTCCAGGTGCACAGATGTCTCCCAGCACTGGCTATAGTCAGACACTTACGTTGACACAATAATAAATGAAAACAAACTGGGTCCAGGTAGTACAGGCCAGCTATACCAGCACTCTGGGAGGCTGAGGCAGGAGGATTCCAAGTTGGAGCCCAGCCTGGACAACTTATAGCTAGACTCTGTCTCAAAATCAAAATGAAAATAAATAAAAAGCAGGATAGGGCAGGGACTCGGTGTCAAGGCCCTGGGCACTGGCAATTCCTACAACCAACTAACAAATAAATAGCCCAAGTCACACAGCACTAACTGGCACAGCCGCACTGGCGCTTCATTCACCTGATGGTACAGAGGTCTCAGTAGTCACCATATGTGGGGACAGGAACAAACTCATGGCGTATTTTGTATTTTTACTATTTCTCAGTGTATGAACCCTGCAGTTCTCATTCTTGATCTCTAAATGTCCTTTCTAATGGCCTCACATAGCAATGAATGTATTGATCATTTAAAAATAAACTTGTAGCTGGGACCAGCACTCAGGGAGGCTGAGGCAGGAGGATCACAAATTCAAGCCCAGCATGGGCAGCTTAGTGACCTAGCAAGACTCTTTCTCAAAAAATCAAAATAAAAAATAAAAATGGTTAAGGATGTGTGAAGGCCCTGGATTCTATCCCTAGCACTACAAAAAAAGAGAGGAGAGAGAGAAAGAAAACCATGTACTCTACCTACTTAGAAAATAATGTCCAAAGACGGGTAAATCAATAACTGGCCTTTAACGCCATGTGCTCCGACTCTGGGGAGAACTAGTATTGTCTCAATCAAGTATTTGCTAAGATCCCATCTTAGTTATTTTCTCATTCCTGGGACAGGATACCAACATCCACAATTAAGGGAGGAAAAGTTTATCTTATTTAGTTATTTATTTAAGACAGGATCTTGCCCTGTAGCCAAGGCTGGCCTCGAACTCACAGTAATCCTCCTGCCTCACCCACCAGAATGCTGGGAAGGCAGGCATGCACCACCACACCCAACTTAGATGGTGCTGGGAAATTGAACTCAAGGCCTTGCACTTGCTAGCAAACACTTTAACCATTGTGCTGTTCCTCCAGGCCCAGGAAGGTTTGAGCTCACAGTTTCAGAAAATGTTGGTCCACTATGGGCCGCAGCAGTGGTGGAAGCACGTGGTGGAAGTGTCACCAGAGGAAAGCTGCTGCCCACACGGTCCGGAGGCAGAGTAGGGGAGGGTGGGCAGGGCTGGCGCAGAGCCTTCCCCAACCTGGCAGCTGCCCCTTCCTGCCAGGCCCTACCTCCTAACGGCAGCTCGCACCCATAGGCACGCCACAAAATTCACATACGTGAGGCTTTGGGGGTGGGGGGACAGGCTTTGGGGGGGACATCCTGATCCGAACCATGACAACCCCAAACACTTGAAACCTCAAATACAGAGGAAATAAAACCCCAGCCTTGTCAGCAGGAGTCTGGTTGAAATTTTGGTCTTAGTGGCAGGAGCACTGTGCAGTCAGCAGCTGTGTCTACTTCCAGATTCTTGTGTTTTACAGCCTGCCCCAGCTGGGAACCTCCAGGTGGGGTCCACAGTGGAGCTTTCAAAACACGGGTGCCCAAGCTTCCTGCATGAAAATCTTCTGCAGTCTTAGTCTGAATTCCACGCAGTGGATTTTTTGCATATTTAATTTTTGTTTTAGTTTTTGAGACAGGGTCTCGCTCTGTAGCCCAGGCTGATCCTGAACTCACTACAGAAGTCCAGCCTTGCCTCCGAATCACAGCAATTCTCCTGTCTTAGCCTCCCAAGTGCTGGAATTACAGGCGTGTGCCATCATGCCCAGTTTATGACTTTTACTAGGTTCTCCTGGTGGTCTAGATGTGTGCGGAAGTTGGAAACCCTGGTGCAGATCACGTGGGTGTCTGCTGAAAGCACAGATTCAGCCAGGCCTAATGGTGCCCACCCATCATCCAGGACTCTGGGAGGCTGAGGCAGGAGAATCACAATTTGAAGCCCACCTTAGGCAACTTAGCAACTTGGTGAGACCTGTCTTTAAAATCCCAAAGGTCTAGGAATGTAGCTTAGTGGAAAGATGCTGCCTTCTAGCCCCAGGACCACAAAACAAGACAAACCAAATTCCCAGGCCCATCCCTTTAAGGTTCAGAAGCAGTCACCAGCATTTTAGAAAACTGCCCTTCGCAGCTACCCTAAATGTGAACTTACCTGTATGCCTTCTGCAGAATACAGGTAGTCCATGAGCCGAGTGAGACTCCCCTTCAGGAAGCCTTTGGGGACGTGGGTTCTAGGCTGGAAGCAGATTGGCTCCTGTGAGCACTGGTGGTAGGTAGCATTCAGGTAGCAGCTGCAGGGTGCTGATGACATCAGCATGTGAAGGAGGGAAGATGGCTGCCAGGCTATAGGTCTTCAGCTGATTCCGTGTTTTCCTCCACACTCAAAGAAATCAGCGTCTCAGGTGTAGGAAGGCCAGGGAGCTGATGGTGACACAGGCCTGTCATCCCTGCACTCTGGGAGCCTGAGGCGGGAGGATCACAAATTCAAGCCCAGCCTGGGGAATTTAGTGTCTTAGTGAGATCCTGTCGCAAAATCAAAAACTAGAAAAATGATGGGAAATAGAGACCCTGCCTCAAAAACGGCGGGGCAGGAGGTGGTGGAGAGGTAGCAGTGTGCAGGCCCTGGGTTCAATCCCGTCTCCACCCCATATATCGTTCAAGGACCTGTTGGAGCAGTCGGGTCAGTGAGAGAATCACTGGCATGCCGTTCGCTGAGCCGCATACTAGGAGCAGGAACAGCAGCGGGGTAGGATGCTGATGTGCTCCTGGTCACTGTCCTGCCATGGAGATGCAGCACGGGACACCCACAGCTTGGACAAGGAGGGCTCAGCATTCTGAGCGCTTGCCAAGCAAACCTGGGTTCAGTTCCCCAGCAATGCATAAGCCAGGTATGGTGCCACGTGCCTGGAATCCAAGCACTTAGGAGGCTGAGGCAGGAGGTGGTGAAAGGGCAGTTTTCCAAGGTGTTGCTCGAGGTCAGCCTGGGCTACCCAGGAGGGGTAGTGCAGGACCAGCGAAGAAGAAAACAGGCGAGGGCTGCTCTAGAGGCAGGTTTCAGAGGTCTCAGGACTCCGAGGCAGAAGCAGCAGCGGCGGGACAGGCCATGGAGGACAGCCTCCCCCAGCACGGTGGCCGAAGCAGAGAATGCACATCCAGGGACAGTATGCCCTCCCAGGGGCTGGGGCTGCCCAGTGGTTACAGCACTTGCCTAGCTCGTACAAGGCCCTGGGTTCAATTCCCCGACACTACACAAAAAGGCCAGCCAGGCATGGTGGTGCACACTCAGAATGGTGAGGCAGGAAGATTGCTGTGGGTTAGAGGCCAGCGGGGGCTACACAGCAAGTTCAAGACCAGCATGCACAGCAGAGGGAGATCCTGGCTCAAAAAAAAAAAAAAAAAAAAAAAAAAAATCCTCCCGGGGTCCGTCTCCTGATTTGGCTGCCCTGCCCTCAGTGAGGGGGCGAGGTACCTGCTACCTGACGCCGCAGCTGGCGCTGACTGGGCCTCTCTCCACAGTGATGTTCATCCACGCCTCGCTCAGGCTGCGGAACCTCAAGAACAAGCTGGAGAACAAGATGGAAGGCATCGGCCTGAAGAGGACGCCCATGGGCATCGTGCTGGATGCGCTGGAGCAGCAGGAGGAGACTGTCGGCAGGCTGGCCGACTACATCAGCAAGGCCAAGGAGTAGCCGCGCCGGGGCGGTGACCGCGACTCAGACGCACTGTGCCCTCGCCCACATGTCCTTTGCTCTGGCAGCGCCCAGGCGGTACCACCCAGCTGTCCGCGGCGGTGCGGGGCCACCAAACCAGCCTCCCCCCAGGGCACGTGGGTGACAGGCGGCCGGGCGCTGGGCGGCCACTCCAGTCCCCGAGGGCAAGTGATGGCAAAGCATCAGGCTTTACGAGGGCTGCAGGGGTGAGCGGAGGCCAGCGTGGTGAGCCTGCTTCCAGTCCCTTCCAGAACCTTCTCCAGACCTCCCCAGGGATACAACCGTGGGAGGTGTCAGTTATTCTCGTTTGTGTGATTACTCTGTCGCCTGGCCACCTGGCTGTCCGTTGTTTACATATGTAAAGATTAGCCGTCTGAGAGAATATTTTACTACATTTTTGTAAATCTTTGAAATGCTACTAATGCATTTTCATCCAGCAGGTGTGGGTTGCAGACAGAATGTCAGCTTCCTTAAGGGGGTGACAGCCACCCATCCCGCAGGGTCCTTGACAGACGTAGTAAACAGAAATAAAATCAAACTTGAGTTCTATTTATAGTACACATTTTTTGTTATAATGGGAAGGAAAAGTATTTGAAATAATGTCTCCCATATGTTTTTTCACTGTTTTGTGTTTTTAACTGGAATATTTCAAAGGAAAGAAGTGAATGTCCATTTTCTTAATTCCTTCCAGGGCACAAACCTTTGGAAACTTAAAAACATCCTTAGATGACCCAGAGTTGAAAGCCTTTGACTGGGTGTGGTGGCTTGCACCTGGATCCCGGCACTGTGGGAGGCTGAGGCAGGAGCACTGCAAGTTCAGACCCAGCCTGGGCAATTTACCAACGACAGAGATACTTCCTCAAAATTATTTTTAAAAAGGGGGTATATATGTATGTGTGCTGATCACCGGCTCCTGCAATTCATAAAAACTTCAGCAACTATCCAACCATGTGCTTTCATAGACATTAGATTTAAGATGGCATGTGTTTATATATTCTGTTACTCTGATGCATTTATTTCCCATGTATTTAGAAACAGATTATTAAAAACATTTGCTTGCCCACGGAGTGGTTTCCTAAGTGACGGACATATTGTTGAGACCTCCCAGCGTTGCACTGTGAAGACAGGGGCATTACTCTCCTGGCAGAAGCTCTATGCCCAAGTCCTTGAGGAGAGCCTGGGGGTGTCGCTGGTCCTGATGCTCCTGGTGTTTTGATCTCCCCGTCAGGCTGCACTCTTCCTGCCTGGCACATGCCATCACCATGCCACGGACAAGGACTAGCCTCTGGGCCTTCACTCACATGGGGGTAACAATCCTCAGAAGGGTTTGAGGAGACTTATCACACGTCCTCACTCTTTGGCAACTTGGGGATGAGCTCAGAAACCAGGAAGATACAGTAGGCAGCAGGTAACTCTTAGGTTGTATTCCAAATATTGTTTGATAAAGCCTTAATACTTTAATAATTTGCAGCCCAAAGAAATGAATACCCGCTCTCTCTTCTTTCAGACCTGAATGGGTGTTACACATATTTTAGCTACACGGTGCATACATACTGCAGATGAAGTACCACCAACGTGGAAAAAGTTAACACTTTGAGTTTATTTATTGTTGAGGCAGGATCTCGCTCCATAGTCCGGGCTGGTTCTGTACTCACTGTGTAGTCCCGGCTGGCTCAAACTCACAGCTCACACTCCAACTCCTGCCTCAGCCACCATGCCCACCTCAGTTTTTCCAGCTGGTGCTGGAGAATCGAACCCAGCGCCTTGTGCATGCCAGGCAAGTAGTGTAACAGCTGAGCTGCACCTCAGCCCAACAACTTGAATTAAAAAGAATATCCACTGACTGCGCCACACCACCCTGAACGGCCCGATCTCATCTGATAAAAGCATAACCCTTGCAGTGACTGATGACCAGGAGTGAATCCTGGAAGGACAGTAATAGAAAGACATAAGATGGAAGTGCTAAATTAATATTTTTTTTTTAATTAGCCAGGTCTGTTGGCACACTCCTATAATCCCTGCATAACATTCCAAGACTGCGCTCAGCAAGGGCAACTCAGTGATTTGGTGAGACCCTGTCTCAAAATAAGATAAATAAAGAAAAGCCTGGGGAGATAGTGCAAAGGCCTTGGGTTTGATCCACAGAATTGGAAACAATAATTAATAACAATAATAGCAAATCTTCAACTAGGATATTTTTTAGTATTATCCTGAGAACTGAACCCATCGTTTTGACTCTTGAGCTACATCCCCAACCCCTTTTTCTTGTGTATTTGAGATAGGGGCTAAGTTGCTAAATTGCACAGAGTAGGCTTGAACTGGAGATCCTCCTGCCTCAGCCTCCCAGAGCACTTAGGATTCAACTAAGATCTGAGGATGGGAAAAGAGACCCAGAAAGCACGCTGAGAGCGGCTCCCACCTCTTGAGAAGGAAACTGTGAAGCCGCACCATCCTCCCTTTGAGCCGCTGCCGGGCTAGGATCCTCTTCCAGGCCCAGGAGCGCCTGGTAGACTCCTGGCTCTCCCGGGACAGGCTGGGCAAGTGCGCTGCCAGCGCTTCCCAGACCTTCAGGGGCCAACGCCACGGAGCTCCCAGCAGGCCTAGTGTGCTTTTTCTGTCCTCAACGTTACTAGACGTTGCAGAAGTTTTATTTCAGCCTTTCTTAACTGTCCTGCTTATGTGCAAGAGTGTTTTCTGAAAACATTATAAGGGAAAAAATCACAGCCACCATCTATCATCTATTTTAAAATTACTTACTTGATCGCAAACTCTTTAACTATTCAAATCTGGCTACCATTAATCTTTTCAACATAGAAGCACCGTGCTTCCTCCTCTGGCTTGTCCTCCGCAGCTGTCCTCTCCCAGCCTGCCTTGCAGTGTCACGTATCACCTGTGACTCCATGAAAGCAGAGAAGGGAGTTCATTATTCATGCAAAGAGAGAGGCTGGCCCAGCTGTCAGCGACCCAGCACTCTAGGAGGTTAAGGCAGGAGGGTCACATGTTCCAGCCCAGCCTGGGCAACTTAGTGATTTAAGGAGATCCTGTCTCAAAAGTCAAAACTAAAAATGGGCTGGAGTTGTAGTTCAGTGTAAAGGATCTGCGCTCCATTCCCAGCCACACACAAGTGCGTGCACGCACACACGCACGCACAAAGGAAGGAAAGACACCAATGCTTGATTTTCTAATTCCTAGATTCATAGCACTTAAAAATCTCAAAAATCTATGCACCGATTGATTCAAACAATTAAGTGCTCTAGAAACTGAGAAGGAAGAAGGAATGCAGGCTGGAGCTGCTGTTTTTTTTTTGTTTGTTTGTTTGTTTTTTTGCCTTTTTGAGACAGGGTCTCACTCTGCAGCCTAGGCTGGTCCTGAACTCACTGTGTAGCCCAGGCTGGCTGTGGACTCAGGACAATCCTCCTGCCTCAGCTTTCTGAGTGATGGGATTACAGGTGTATGCCACCACGCCCAGCTGGGAATTGAACTTAGGTACTTAGCATATGCTAGGCAAGCACTTCAAGGCCGAGCTATTCCTCCAGGCCCTTGTGAATGTTTCTGAGCATGAGATGGGACTGGTCCTGGCTTTGAAGACTGAGTAGGCCGCTTCCCACATGGGATGGGAGTGAGGTGTCCTGGGGTGTCCTGTGAAGGTCGGAGAGCACAGGCAGGGGGTGCACAGCAGGAGGAGTAGGACATTGACAGGATGAGGGGATTAGGACATGGGGTAGGCCACGGAGGACTGTACATAAAGAATAGAGTAGGAGTTCACTCTAGTAAGCAAGTTTACTTTGGAAGATCTGCGAAGCAAACGGAGATCAAACTAGAGTCACAGATGAAAGTGACCTGTTATGTATATGTGTTCACGCAGCATACACACGTATGGCTGAATGCAGAACAGCTTGTAATTGTCCTATTATTCCCCTAGTTTGTTCCTCTCTGGAGACACCCCAGGAAATGACTGTAAAGGGTGGTCACAAATGATGCTGAATGCTTAAATTTAAAAAACGTATTACAAAAACAGACACACTGCTGTGAATGCCCCCCTAGAAGATGACCTCCATCTCCCATCGCTCTCACCCTGGGAACCCCCTTTCCTGAGTGGCTGGCGTCGCCCTGCTGTGCCTGCTCCTTGTCCTGAAACAATCCAAAATGCTTTCCTTCAATAAACAGGGTGATGAGGACACACCACCATGTGTTTGGAAGAAATTTCTGTGAACATTTGGAATTAATTCAGGACAAGGCGCTACCACAGGCGCTGGGCGACGAGGACCTGCAGACCTGCGACCATGGCAAGAACCACGCGGTAAGTGTGTGTTCCAAGCAAGGGGCTGATGGCGATCGAGGGGGAGCAACGGCAGTATTTAAAGCTTCTTATTTAAATATGATATTTTGTGACCATGCCTCACACATGTGGAGTGTACGTGGTTCTCATCACTTTTTCTGGTGGTCCTTTGTGTCTGCCTTCTGTGGCTCGAGTCCTCTGCTCCTCACAGACTGACTACTTGGAGGGACTCCCCAAAGCATTAGGGGAGGCCCAAAGGGAGAAGGCCCTCACTCAGTCTCAAGCCAGGCCCTGTGGTATACACATCATCCCAGCACTCTGGGAGACTGAGGCAGAAGGATCTCAAGTCAGCAACTTAGAACTTGTCTCAAAAAATAAAGAAAAGTGCTGGGTTTGTAGCTCAGTGACAAGGGCGAAGGTTCAATTGACAGTACACACACACACACACACACACACGCACGCACGCACGCACGCACCGAGAGCGAGCAAGTGAGAGAAAGAGAGAGAAAGAAAGAAAGAAAGAGCAAATAAACAAAAGCACTGATTTTCTTCTCTAGGATCTCAGGGACAGTCATTGTATTTCAAAGCCAAAGCCTGAGAAGGGCCAGAAACAGCTGGGGGTGGTGGCGCACACCTGTAATCCCAGCACCTGGGAGGCTGAGGCAGGAGAACTGCCATGAGTCCAAGGCCAGCCTGGGCTACATAGTGAGTTCAGGACCAGCCTGGGCTACAGAGCCAGGCCCTGTCTCCAAAACAAAAACAAAAACAAAAACAAAAACAAAGCCAAAAAAAAATCCTGTTTCATGGATTAGATGCAACTTGTCTCCTTTAAGGTATGTGTCATTAGTTACAAGGGAGGAAACAGGGAAGGAGAGAATGGATGGAGAAAGCCAGGAGAATCAGGTAAAGAGCTAACACTTCCCTTGTGTTTATTGTTATGGACCAGAGGAAAGCAACAGTAATGCCAATGTTTACAGAACACGCTTTCTCCTTGGCTTCTGGAAGCCAGTCTCTATGCGTCACTCACACTCATGGACTGTGGGAGCAGCCTCCTTCCTGGTTGTCCTCTGCCACACGAGCAACCCAGGCCTCCTCCCAGCGGCCTTCAGCCTTCGGGTGCAGTCCGCGGGCCCTGGCTGGCCCCTGGCTGCTGCTGCCATCGCCCCAGGCTTTAGCCCTCCAGGGCCCTCTGGGCACCAGGGTCTGCCAGGCGTTCCTGTTGCCTTATTCCAGCTCTTTCGGTAACTGCACCTGTGAGTGAAGCAATCAAAGACAGAAAATGAGCCCTGGGAGTTGGAGAGGTGCTCAGCACAAACCCCCAAATTCACATGCTGCCTCTAGGAGGGAAATGCCCAGCCCCAGTCCTGGGATCTTTTAGTCCCACTGCACCAGAGCAACTGTCACATTAGGAGTGAGTTAGTTATATAATAACTAAACATTTTATAAAATACAGTTTTTGCAGGGGGGGGGGGGCGTTACTGGGGACTGAACACTGAACCTCTGCTCTGAGCTACATCCCAGCCCTTTTTTTATTACTTTAGACAAAGTCTCACTAAATGGCTAAATTGCCCAGGCGAGGCTCAACTCAAGCCTCCTACACCACTGAGATTACAGGCCCATGCCCCCAGGCCCAGCTCACAGGATGATTTTTAAGTTGGTAATTTTGTCTGGCCCAGGAATGATGTCATCAATATGCAAATTGCCCGTGGCAGAAAAAGATCCATAAGCTACCCACCCTACGTTCAGGGATGCAGAGTGGGTAAGAAACCCTGGCCTGAGACCCTTGGAAAATGTAACAAAGTAACCAGGCCGCACTCTGAGGGTACCTGGCATTTCCCAAGGCCAGGGATGACTCCAAGGTCGCTGGAATAGGAACTGGCCTGAGCTGAGAGCTGGCCACTTGGCACGTACTAGCTGGATGGTGCTGGGCGTCCATTTTCTCAGCCCTAGAGTGACAATAACATTATCAGGTGCACAAGGGAACACTGTGATAGGATCCAGTGCAGAACTGATGTTTGTGCAGACTTTTTAAAAAAACATTATCTTTGGAAGGAGGGAAATGGCTCAGAGAAGGCAGTAACTTCTCTGAGGTCACACAGGATGAGACAGAACAGGATTAGAAGCAAATCTGTGATTTCTGCTCCCATTTATGTGCAGTGCCGCAAAAACACCCCACAAGAATGAAAGATGGGCTGGAGGAACAGTTCAGTGGGTAAAGCACTTGCCTAGCAAGCGCTAAGTCCAGCGCTAAGTGCCCGAGTTCAGTTTTCCAGCACCACATAAGATGGGCATGGTGACGCACACCTATAATCTCAGCCCTCAGGAGGCTGAGGCAGGAGGATTGCTCGGTGAGTCCAAGGCCAGACTGGGCTCCATAGTTAGTTCAGGACTAGCCTGGACTGCAGAGCAAGGCCCTATCTCAAATAGATAGATAGACAGACAGACAGATAGATAGATAGACAGACAGACAGACAGGCAGACGTTCTTTAAAAACAAGTCTTGCTGTACCATCATGCACAAAGTCCTGAATTCGATTCCCAGTAATGCAAAGTAAAAACAGCAACAGCAAACACCAGGCCTTTTCTCCTGTGCTTTCTTCTGAAGCACACCCTAATTTCATGCTCAGTAAAACATGAAATATTATTTGGTTAATGCGGCCTAGGGCAAAATAAACCCAGGCAAATGAAGAAGCTGGGGCCCAGGGTGTATGCTGGAAGGCTGAGGCGGAATGATCACAAGTTTGAACTCAACCTGGGCTACTGACTGAGACTCTCAAAATCCAAACTAAAAATGCAGCTTAATGTGGAGACCCTGAGCCCGATACCCAGTGCCCCGCCCCGCCTCCCCCCCCCCACACACACACAAACACACACATACCAAGACAGTGTGATCTCTGCTATGCCCAGCCTGGGCTCCCAATTGTGATCCTCCTGCCTCCGCCTCCTACAACACTGGGATTACAATGTACACCACCATATCCAGGACAAAAAGATTTTTAAAAACAGTAAGAGAAACCTAAAAGTAATTCTATATAAACCAAGTAATTAATGAATGGCACACAGCAGGTGTTAGGCCCTGGGATCAAGGAGAACCACATGGGCCACTGTACTGGTGGGAAGGGACCAGCCAATACACAGAAGGGGCTGATGTCAGAAACTCGCTGAGCAGGCTTGAGCAGGCTGGTGGCCCCTGTTGTGGGTTTGAGGACAGCCTGGGCCACAGAGTGAGTTCAGGACCAGTCTGGACTACAGAGCAAGATCCTATCACACACACACACAAAAAGAATTCTTTGGAATGTTTTTGAACTTCTATAGGTCTAATGCTATTTTTTAAATATATAAAAGATTAAATAAATAAAATCTCTTCTAAAAGATTCCACAGTGATTCGGCTTCCCAGCAAATACTTATTATGCATGAAGAAAGGCACAAGATGGCCACTCAAAGGGCACATCATGGCTTACCGTGCAGTATCTTTTACCTCCTGAGCTTATTTTAGTATCCTTAAAATCGATGGCATTATAGAATCGATCAAGACGTTAAAAACGTGTAGCCCTCTGCAGTGCCATTACACTGCTGCAGTTACAGGTTGGCCTTATTTTAATGTCTTTTGCTTTAGGGTTTGGACCAAAGCTGAATTTTTCTCAGCTGAGTAAAGGGAGCAGCATTCTGCATCTAAAAATTATAAAACCGGGGCTGCAAGCCCCAAGAGGTGAGACTGGGCCTGGGCCCCTGGCCTTGCCATAGCCCCGCCTGGCAATAGCCCTGCCCCTCACAGTGTGTGATGTAAATATTGATCTTGTTAATGAATGCAGTGAAAGGACACAAACCAGAAGGAACAGTCTCAGGGAAGGCAGTTGCTGAGTAAGAACATTCCCGCAGAAATCAGGGAGGTGCCCAGGGGACTGCTTTAACTCCCATCTCTCCAACTCTGAATCCACATACCCCTTCACATAGAGTTTACTACATGTTATTTAGGTACTGGGGTCGGAACCCAGGGCTTCCACACTGAGCTACATCTCCAGCCCTTCCTTCTTTTCAGTTCTGCTTTTGAGATATGATCTCTCAAAATTACCAAATTACCCCAGGCTTGGATTAAACTTGAGATCTTCCTGTCTCAGCCTCTCAGACAGCTGGGATTACAAGTCTGCGCTACCAGCTAACAGATTTTTAAGAAGATTTTGGGGCAATCCATTTCCGGATATCTTATGTTTCTATCTCTGTGTCCTTGTTCCTCCAAATAAACTACCCAGTTTTGGAACTTGAAAAAGTAAAAATAAGACAATTTTGTATTGGTGTGTTTAGACTGCTGTTTTCCAATGGTCTAATCACCAAGGTGGCAGGGCTGTTCTCTGCTGATGACTGATTAGGAAAGAAGGGACCACACCCTCAGGTCCACTGCCAGGAGAAGAGCAGGTGTAGCTGTCTGGATGTCTTGCCCAGGGTCAGGAAAAGGGCATGACCTCCATGCTCTCTCTTCCTGGCCCCTTCCCGTGGGAATAGTCAGACTGACCCCAAATCACACATGAACATTACCTTTGATTAGAAAATGGGATACAGATAACTACATTCCTAGAGGTCTGGAACAAGAGACACAAACGTGTGCATATGAATAAGTACAGCTCTGTTTTTCTAGGTGATTCTGGGAAGCAAGCATTAATTCAGAACTTAAAGTTCTTATTATTTTTCAGAAATGAGGATTACACCCAAGGTCTTTGTACTAAACTACATCTTCAGCCTTCTTATAATTTTCTTTTTTTGTTTGTTTTTTAATTGGAAACAGGGTCTCACCAAGTCCCTAAGCTGCCCAAGCTGGGCTTGAATTTGTGATCCTCCTGCCTCAGTCACCCAGAGTGCTGTGTTTTCAGGCCTGCACTTTGATACCCAGCTGAATATAAAGCCCCTTTAGGGGGCTGGAGGAATGGCATAGCAGTTAAAGTGCTCTCCTTACAAGCACATAGCCCTGAGTTTGATTCCCCAGCACCACATAAAGCTGGGCATGGTGACAGACACCTGTAATCCCAGCACTTGGGAGGCTGAGGCAGGAGGATTGTCCTGAGACCAAGGCCAGCCTGGGCAACACTAGTGAATTCAGGACTAACCTGGGCTACAGAGCAAGACCCTATCTCAAAATAAACAAAGGAAAAGAAATAAAGAAGAAAACCATTTAAAGCAGAAAAAGTATAAGCTTAGGTAAAAAACTTAACACATTCTGAAAAAATGGTGAATGTCTATGATGAAATAAACATTAACTATGCTGTCACATAATCTCACAGCTAAGTTACATGAGAGACTTCAAGATGATACAGTTACCTACTGGTCCTTCAGGCCTACGGACACGCCCCCTTCAGCCTCGGTAAAGTGATCCCCCACCGATGACCCCACGATCCCGTTCCACAACCGAGGCTGCAGGACTTAGAATGTGGCTGCCCTTATGATGGTCACACTCATCACAGTGAATGCTAAAACTGAAGTAATAGTAAAATATGTTCAAATGTTACTGATTCACAGAGACACTAGCCTGAATTTTACCTTTGTCTTTCCAAGTAAAGATCATGATAATAAAAAATACAGAATCCTGGGAGGCTGAGGCAGGAGGGCCTGGGCAACTTAATGACTTAGTGCGACCCTCTTTACAAAATAAAAAACAACGGCTGGAGATTTCGGTCAGTGTAAAGGACCTGGGTT
Source organism: Ctenodactylus gundi (assembly GCA_004027205.1). Taxonomy (NCBI): domain Eukaryota; kingdom Metazoa; phylum Chordata; class Mammalia; order Rodentia; family Ctenodactylidae; genus Ctenodactylus; species Ctenodactylus gundi. The sequence goes on along the minus strand of PVKB01005010.1, from coordinate 8,745 downwards.
AATTTCCTGTACTCGGAAAAAAAAAGTGAAATATGCGAATGAAATTGTGGGTGCTCTTTTTTCATGTACTAAAAAAGAACCAGCCATCATCAGAAGTTCCCGGTTACCTACAAATCTTGTCTCATTAGGCCTGTCGCCTGCTTCCTCTTTCTACAGGTCTATCAGCTCCAAGTGTAGACTTGTGTTATTCTGTAGATGTGCAGAACAGCCAAGCAAATGGCTGGGGCGTAGCTCAGTGGTTAGAGCTGCCTGCTTAGCACGCACGAGGCCCTGGGTTCCATTCCCCAGCCCTAGGTAAAAATTAGCTGGGTGAAGTGGTAACACCTGTAATCCCAGCACTTAGGAGACTGCCATAAATTCAAGGCACAGTGAACTCAGGGCCAACCTGGATTACAGAGTGAGAACTTGTTTCAAACAAAATTGACCCTGGAGTCCAAACGGAGTTTCCGGTCGGCTCGCCCACTTCTTGGCGGTTCCTCCTTGCCTCACAGAATGGAGACAGCCCCGGGCTACCCGCATGGGCTCGGCAACCATTAGCTGCGGAGGGTCCCGTCACCCCAGGGGGACCCGAGTCATGCACGCCCTTGGGGACGATCAGACTCTAAGCATATTGCTAGGGCTCCCTGTTTCTCCCTGTCAGTCAGGAAGGACCTCTTGGGTTTGACAGACACACATTTTCCACATCCCTAGCCCTTTTTAAAATTTTCAATTATCTTGAGACTGAATCTCTCTCAGTTGCTCAGCTGCAGCGGCTGGGCTGGCACTCACGAGCCTCCGGCCTCAGCTTCCCAGGGGGCTGGCGAGGCGGCTACTCACGGGTTTCAGGTAGGCGATGTTGCTGTGCCGGATGTCGTTCAGCAGCTGGTCGCGGGGCGTGATCTCCACCAGCGGCGGCGGCCTGTTCCTGGGCACCGGCTTCAGGGTCCGGATCACGTCCTTGAGGTTGGTCTTCTCGGGCGGCTCGCGGGCCTCCGGCATCCGCGACTTGCGCTGCGTCCGCTTCAGCTTCACCACGCGGAAGGCGTCGGGGCCCGTTCCGCGCGGCGCGGGCGGCGACTGCGGCGCGTCCCTACGGCGGCCGAGAGGGCGCGGCGGGGGCGGAGTCGGGGGCGGAGCCAGGGGCGGGGCGTCGCGCGCGCCGGGCTCCGGCAGGGGGCCGCCCAGCGCCGCCCAGGCGCCGGGCGGCAGCCCCAGCCCGCTCTCCAGCGCGGCCACCAGCTGCCGCTGCTCGCGCCGCCGCTCCGCCTGCCGCTCCGCCTGCCGCCGCTGCCGCTGCCGCTCCTGGTTGCGCGTGAGCAGACCGGTGACCGCCATGCGGGGGCCCGGCAGCTCGAAGTGGTAGCCCAGCTTGAGCAGCGTGGTGTTGGCCCGCAGCAGCCGCGCCACCTCCGTCTCGGCCTGGTGGCCCAGCAGGTGGCGCTGGTTGTGGAAGCGCAGCTCGGCCAGCGTCTCGTTGAACTGCAGGCAGCGCACGATGGCCACCACGCCGCGGCCCGAGATGCAGTTGGACTCGACGTTGAGCGCCGCCACGCTGCGGTTCTCGCGCAGCATGTGCGCCAGCGCGAAGGCCACGCTGTCGTCGGCGCCCACGTTGGCCAGGCTGACCGCGCGCACGTGCCGGTTGCGCCGCAGCGCGCCCGCCAGCTCCAGCAGCAGCTCGCGCGGCACCTGCTCCGCGTTGTTCAAGTTCAGCTCGGTGAGCGCCGGGTCGTTCTGCCGCACGCGCCGCAGGCTGGCGTCCAGGTCCGGCGCCGCCCGCAGGAAGCCGGCGTCCAGGGCCAGCTTCGGCGCGGCCAGCTTCCGCGGGGCCGGCCGGGGCGCCGGCTTCTCCGGGGCGTCCCGCGGGCCCGGCGGGGTGACCTGGCGGCCCGGGCCGTCCTCGTCGCCACCTTCCGCGCCGTCTTCTTCTCCTGCGTCGTCCTCCTCGTCCCCATCCTCCTCGTCCTCCTCTTCCTCGTCCTCCTCCTCCTCGCCGTCCCCAGCCCCGTCGTCCTCGCCGCGCCCCGACCCCTCCCTTTCTGCGGCTGTTTCGCTGTTGACCTTTTCCCGGAGAAACTGGGCCACGTTTTTATTGCTTTTGTTTGTGTCCTCTTGCTGTTCTTGAGTGTTTCCCTTTAAAAAAGAGTTGTGAGGGTTAGAGTACAGAGCCGCGAACGGAGGTAAAGATGTTAAAGTGTGAGAGAGAAAACAGCAAGACAGTTTATCTGGCTGTATGTATTTTAAGACAGGGTCTCTCTCTGCAGCCCAAGTGGGTCCTGAACTCACTGTGGAGCCAGGCTGGCCTTGGACTCACGGCTATCCTCCTGCCTCAGCCTCCCCAGGGCTAGGATCACAGGTGTGTGCCACCATGCCGGGCTTCTGCAGTGCTGGTGAACTGAACACAGCTTTGTGTTGCTAGGCAAGAGTTGTTACCGCGGAACTGTTCCTCCAGCCCAAAAGTGTTCGCAAGCCAATCAAGTACTAGTAGAGTGTTACTCCGCGTGTATACATACATACATGTAGGTTTATGTGTGCGTGGGGAAACTCCGTTGGATCATTAATCAAATTCACGGCTTCTGAGGAAGAGAAGGGAGTACTGAGAAGATCCAGGGGCCCGGCCCAGTGGCCTCGGGCCTGTCATCTCAGCCCTCTGGGAGGCTGAGGCAGGAGGGCCACAAGTGTGAGCTGAGCCTGGACAACTACTGGACTTGGTTTCAAAATCAGGGAGTTGGAGGAATGGCTCAGCGGTTAAAGCCCACTAAAGTGCTGAGTAGCCGAGTTTGATTCCCCAGCACCACATAAGCCGGGTGTAATCCCAGCACTCGGGAGGCTGAGGCAGGAGGTTCCAAGTTTGAGGGCAGCATGGCTAATTGAGGGACTCAGCATGACCTTGTTTCAGAATTAAAACAATAAAACAAAAAAGGCTGGGGATGGGCTCAGTGTGAAGCTGCTAAGCTCGAGCCTCTGGACTGTACATAAATAAAATCTAGTTAAGTTTGTTTTCAGGGCCTGTGCGTTTTTTTTCCCCCAAATGATAGCCAATTCCAGAAGCGGGTAAAATTGTTTTGAAAACTTTATAGTTTACAATCAAACCCCCAAAGCCTCTGAGCGAGCGTCTCTGTCCTCACGGGCCTGGTGACACATGGCTTCCTTGCCGCCCCACTAAAATTCACAGTCCTAACGCACCTGCTGTTCTCATATGCCGCGTACAGCAAATATAACAGCGTGGGGAAGCAAGGGCAGGTTCGTAGTTTGGAATATGTTCCTGAGCCTGTGTGATGTGCCGTGGTGACCACAGAGACAGGCCGCTCACTCGCGCCTTTGGAAGGAAAGTGCCCAGGAGAGTTGGCTGCATAATGGAGTGGGGTTGTTCAGAGATTTGGAAATAACTGCTCTGTCTGGGGAGGAAAATGGCAGCTTTTTAAAAATCAATGTTTATTGGAGGCAAAGCGCCAGGCACGGTGATCCAGGCCCATCGTCCCAGCTACTCGCGAGGCTTAGGGAGAGCATCGCAGGTTTGAGGCCGTCCTGGGTGACTTTTCAAGTCTCTGTCTCCGAATAAAAAAATGCACAAGACTAAGGGATGTAGCTCAAATGTGGGAGGCCCTGGGTTCAAGCCTCAGTATTGCAAAAATAAATAATGTACTAGATTCTCGTAGTCCTGTTTATTAGATCTCATACAAGAGTGATCGCTAGCCTTCTTAGACCAGTGGCTGGTTCTGCTCATGTGACGGGAGGTGGAGCTCAGGCGGCAAATTAGTGATAGGGAGCAGCTGTAAATACAGATGAAACTTTACCTGCTTACCTGCTGTTCACCTCCTGCTGTGTGGCCCAGTTTCTAACAGACCTTAGGCCAGGGGTTGGAGAGCCCGGATATACAATACATGTCCCTCATAGGTGTGGTTTTGAAAGCTGGTATGGAAATTCGAGACACAGGATCATGTGAGCAAGAATTTAATGCCTGTGTATATTTTAGTTGGGAATTGATGATTGACAACCGAGCGTCTTAACCAACCATAGGCTTTCACTGCTACATTTCTAATTTATTCCAGCAGGGGCGCCAACTAGCCAGCTATTAAAACTAGGGGAAGAACCAAGGTGAAAAGTACTCAGGCATTTTTCTCCCCTCTAAAATCGGTTTCATATAGAGGTGGCTTTGAATTGGTTGACCTCCAGTTGGAAGAGAGCTACAGATCTTGAGCTCAGTACATATTTAAACTCTCCTGACCACAAAACCAATTTAGTACCTGCCTTCATGACAGCCAGGTGATAAAACAGTTACACATTACGTCTGTAGCAGCAGGTGAGAGGGAGGAAGAGAAGCCTCTGCCGCCTTTTTGCTAAATCACTTTTAAAAGGAACATTTAAAAAAAAAACTAACTGCATTGATACACATGAAGTTAACAGAGTCAACAATTCTAGTCTTTAATTTTTTTCTAGTATTTAAATTAAAACTCTTTTTTTCCCCAGTGGGTCAGAGATGATGCTTGTAATACCAGCCAAGTGGGAGGCTGAGGCAGGAAGATCCAAGCTCAAGGCCAGCCTGGGCAACTTAGCAAGACTTTGTTTCAAATATAAAAAAGTTTTTAAAGGGTGGAGGGTGTAGCTCAGCGGTGGAGTATCTGTTTAGGAGACGGGAGTGGGATCTTCAGTACCACAAAAACAAGAAAACAAAAACCCCTCTATCTTTAAAACAGCTTCATAACTATCAATTTCTAAGCAGCATTGTTAGGCCCAAGCCACAGAGAGAAGATCGCATGTGTTGGGGATAGTGAGTTGGCTCAAATGCCGTGAGTGGCTCGGCTGCGAGGAGTGTCATCTGAAGTGTTTTGTGGGCAGGAGAATGCCACAAAGGGGACTTAGAAACGTTCCCTTTTCAAAGGAGTGTGGGAGCCGAGGAGGAGGAGAGGTAGTGACCGGGCCATAAGTGACCAAGTCCCCCAGCTCTGGATGGCCGGCCTCCCCCCTGCACAAGGAGCCTGAGCAGCGCCTGCGCACCAGCATGGCGCTGAACCCCTCCTCCCGCCACCTCCACCGCGGGTGCTTTGGTTCCTGGCTGGCATCAGGCTATCACATGATGGACAGGTAGCAAAACCCCCCAAACCGAACCAAGCACTGAACTGACTCATCACAACTGCAGCCCACACAGCGGACAGCCGGGTCCATGCGCCTTCCTGCTTACCTCGGACGACACGAAGGTGACAGGAACACGCTCGTCCTCCAGCATGCGCCTGGACGCCTTCTGCCAGTACATGTAGTCCACGAGGGACTTGTGGTCGAAGGTGCCGGTGGGCGGCTTGTCCGTCTGGTCCTTCTGGATCATCCCCACGGGGAGGTGGGGGTCGGGGGCCATGGCCTCCACCTCGGACTGCAGCTCCTTCAGCTCCTCAGGGGACAAGTGGGCCAGCAGCTCGTCCTCATCCAGGTCCTCTTCAAGGACTTCCTCCGGATCAGAGTTCCTGCTGTGCGCCGACATTATTCTTTCCTATGTAAATGTGTCACTCTAGAAAGGAGAATTAAGCAAAGGTGATCTTAAAGAAGAAAAAGGACGGAAAGGAAAGCACTCCCGAGAAGGCCTCGCAGGGAGTCAGGGCCGGGCCATCCGCCCTTGGCCAGTCTTTCCCCCGCAGCCCAGCGGCTCTGCTGAGCGGCCAGGAGTGACGCCGGCCTGCAGCCGGGTCTATATTAAGCAGGCTTGGCTGGTCGGGACAGTTTCTGGAACGATGAGGCCAGCCAGGACAGCTGTGCAAATCCATCTGACATTTCAGTACAGCTGCTTGGACAAGGCCACGGGATCCCTGCTGGGGTGAGCCCATCCTCACCCCCAAATCCACGCAGCCCACACGCGCACACCCAGTTCTCTAGGGTACCCCATTCCTCCTGACTTAAGAGATGAAAGCCGCTTACAACCGAACCCGGTGGTGAACTCTGAGAGGCTGAGGCAAGGGATCGCAAGTTGAAGCCCAGCCCCAGCAGCCTGCTAACTCAGCAAGACCCTGTCTCCAAATCAGAATAAAACACTGGGCCGGGGTGGAGCTCATTGTGAAGGGCCTGGGCTCCATCTCCAGTACTATAAAAAATAAACTTACAGTATGGCAGAGGGAAACCCAGCCAGATCTTTTCGGAGAGTCACTTTCGGGTGAAGTCAAGCTCTTCAGGTTTCTGTCTTCAGTCTGGGGAGACCTGGGAAGCCCGGAGCCTGCACAGAGAGCAGAGCGCTCCCCGTCTCCCACCCCCAGTCAGCCAAGCCTGCCGCCAAGATCCTGTGATACCACAGATGGGAACCACACTTGAATTTCCACCATGAGCGAGATATTGAGGATTTTAAATTATTTGTTTTTCTGATTAAGTATCCATTAAGCCCAGATCTAAAGTGAGACGTACAGAGACTCAAACCAGGAAAGTGCTCAAAGAAATCACAAGAAGAGGGTATTTTTTTTTGTAATTTCAGTGGCAACATGACAAGATCTATTTACCCAAGTTATAAACTTGCTTGTACTTTGAGCCAGCAATCCCACTTTTATTTTTATTTAGTTAGAGACAGGGTTTTGCTCTATAGCCCAGGCCCAGGCTGGTCCTGAACTCACTGTGGAGCCCAGGTTGGCCTTGGACTCACAGCAATCCTCCTGTCTCAGCCTCCTGAGTGCTGAGATTACAGGTGTGTGCCCCCACACATGGCTTATGTGGCTCTGGGGAATCAAACTCAAATACTTAGTGTTTGATGTAGCACTTGCTAGGCAAGCGCTTTAACCACTGAGCCATTCCTCCAGCTCCTCATATGTTTTTGGCAGTAAGGACTGGATCCAGGACCTTCACACCAAGCTACATAACTAGACCATTTCCTCAACCCCTTTTATAAATTTTCTATTTTGAGTTGCCCAGACTGTGCTCAAACTTGAGATGCTCCTGCCTCAGCCTCCCAATTATAGGTGTGTACCATTACCTATATGCATATGTATATAGTACTGAAACTTGCAAAATATAAAGGAAAAAACAAATGTAAGCAGCTTTAAATAGGAGTTCCAATACTTCTCACTACCCAGGGGCTTTATCTTGTACACCCGTAGGTTTATGGTCTTTCTCACAGGTGTGGCTAAAACGATTTATTATAAATTATTACCAAAATTAATTATTGGGTTTTTTGAGACAGTGTTTGGCTGTTGTTCAGTCTGGTCTTGAACTTGTGGCCCTCCTGCCTCTGCCTCCCAGAGTGCTAGAATGCCAGGCCTGCCCCACCAGGCCTGCTAGAATAATTTTTACTTTTATTTAATTATTTATTTAAATACAGGGCCTGGCCCTGTAGCTCAGGCTGGTTCTGAACTCACTATGAAGCCCAGGTTGGCCATGGATTCACAGCAATCCTCCTGTCTCAGCCTTCTGAGTGCTGGAATTACACACATGTCCCACCACGCTGGGTTTAGTGGTGCTAGGGAATCAACTCAGGCACTTAGCACTTGCTAGGCAAGCACTTTAACCACTGAGCCATTCCTGCAGCCCTTGAATGATAATTTTTAAAGTAGAGAACACAGATGCACCCTGGCAACCCAGCCCTGGTCTGTCACCCAGAAGTCCTCAGTCCCTGTGCGAGGCTGATGAGCATGGCCTCTGTGGACAGGGAGGGATACTGCTTCACAGGCCTCTGACTTTCATAGCCTCAATCCAAAGCAAGTGACAGATTACATGTTCAGTGTGCACCAGGCCCAGAGTCTGAACCCCAGGATTACAAAAAATAAAGCAACTTGGCCAAAAGGAGTTTCGTGTCCAAGGAGGCTGGGAAAGTATCATATTCGACATTTGTGTTTCAGTTATTGGCAAAGCATGCCAGCTTGTAGAGACTCTACGGAATCCTGCACTTAAACTGGGTCTCATGACACAGGTCTGTAATCCCAGCACGGTGGGAGGCTGAGACAGGAGAATTACAAATTCAATCCTATCCCAGTCAAGTTAGCAATTTAGTGACACTGTCTTAAAATCAAAATTAAAAATGTCAGCTGAGTATGGTGCTTACACCTGTAATTCAGGAGGCTGCGGCAGGAGGATTGCCTTGAGTTCAAAGCCAGCCTCGGCTACATAATAAATTTGGGACCAGCTGGACTACAAAGCTACACCCTGTCTCAAAAAAAGTGTATGTGTGTGTGCACATGTATATATACATGTGTGTATGCTTGTGTGTGTATATATATATATATATATATATATATATATATAGAATGTAATGTGGTACATTTTTAAAAATAATTACACAATAAAAGCCATTATATTAGTGACAATAAAGAACTTTTGAAAATCTTGCTTTCACAAAAAGCAACAGAGAGACTTTTGCAGGGATCATGTATAAGCAAAACAGAAAACCATAATCTGCATGTAAACCTGAAGCCCTTCTAAGTAAATGACTTCAGTTTTTTGCTTGGGAGCTTTCTGATTCCAGCTCTGACCTGCCGCATCCTCAGTGTCTGTGTGTCCGCGCAGGGAGGGCACGGGGGTGAGGAGTGCTGGTGGGCAGAGACCTGAATCCCATCAGCCTGAGCTGCATCCCCAGCCCATGTTTTAGCTTTGATTTGAGGCAGGATTTCACTGAGTCGCCAGGTCACCAGTGCTGGGCTGGAACTTGCAGCTCTCCTGCCTCAACCTCCTGAGAGTGCTGGGATTACAGGCCTGAGCCACCGGGCCAGCTCTGACCAAATGCTTTTGATGATGAGCAGATGTAGGAATGTCCGCGGTGCTGCTGCCTCCCACTGGCATCTTGCTGGAGCGTGAAATGGGCTA